>JANHGB010008005.1:0-40710 GCA_026283785.1 Coracopsis vasa
CGTGGTGTCCAGTGCAAGTCACTGCTAACACCTCAGGTTAAAACCTGCACATCTGGTGCTGCATTTGATTTGAGTTTTCCTTCAAAACTTTTCCTTCAATATAGAGTGTAACCTGTATCTGCGACCCTAAAAGGCTCTAAAACTATGATGGTCCCACTGCTTGCTACTGGCTGGGATACAACATGAAGCATGTGCAGCCGTTACATGAGCAAATACGTTTGCAGGAGCTTGTTGGGGCTTTCCACAAAGCACCCTTCCAATGTCAGGGTAATATGGTGTCTCAACACTGGCACCCAGAAAGCCCAAATTCTGTGTGGGTGAAGCAGTGGATGCCACAATGGGTAGAAAGGGAAACTAGGGCTTATCACACCGTAGGACAGTGAGGACTGAGACTGTTTCACAGTCTGTCCTTGCAGCCTGTTGCCTTTGGAGGGAATTTGGGTGCCTGCAACTGGGCATCACTATGACCCCGAGTAGGTCCTCACAAAACCAATCACACTGATGGTGGTATCATCAGATGAGCCACCACTCTAATGCTTGAGTAGACAGAAAACAACTAACTCCACACAAAAGGTCTGTAGCCCCAGAATCCCTAATCTTGTACATCTAGAGCAAAACACAACCAAAAGCTTTGGCTTCAGCCAAAGCCATGTCCCACCCTCTATACTGAGACACACTTGAAGCTCTTTCCTATAGGCAGAGCCCTATTTACTGCATCAGAGTGTGTGGCTTTTGGGTTCGGATGAAATACCCAAAGCACCAAAAGGATGTGTGCAATCATGTGTGTACCATCATTTGGTAAAAAGGATGTTGTATTAATGAAGGCTTTGAAATATCCATTTAAATGATTAACATAGTAAATGATGTAAAATATGCAAATACTGGGTGGTGCCTGCATCCATACACACTAATTTCTGGAGCCATATTCCTAAATGAGGGTGTCATGCTGAGCTTGGGTTTGGTAACTGGGGATTTCTGTTTCTTGTTTATGGTGGATTCCTGAGTTTGCAAATCAGAGATACTGATTATATCTGTCCATTTATCCGTGCAGAGATAAGCAGGATGTCTGGGGATGTGACTACACAATGTACACACCACTTGTATACAAGGTGCATACAATCTGATGGCTCTATACATGAGACATACATAAGACACTGTTAACAAAGCCATGCCCCAGCAAACTCATTCAAATCATGACGCCTTTCAAATTTCAGCTAATCACTTCTCCCACTCTGGAATGGTCTGAACCCAGCAGCCCCCTTCAAAGGGCTGTGGCAGGCTGGAATGCAAAGGCAGTGGTGTGCAGCTCCACAATTAGCCTGCTGCAGCCCAGGAATGCTCCTCTGCTGTGGGCATTGCTGGGCACAAGCCTGCTCTCCCGGTGATTGCATAAGTGTAATTACACGCTAGGCACGCAGCAGTTCATTAGAAAGCAGCATTTTCTCCTCCAGCCAGTTTTGCACCTGCAGAAAGAGCTCAGGCACTGAGTGAGCCATCAACAAACCGGTTACGTTTAGCAGCTTGAAGCATTAGGGAACCTGTCCTTCCCTGGCGATTCCACTGCTGCTTTTTCTGCTTCGGTGCCTCTCGACTCCCTCTTTCTTGAAGCAACATTTTAATTTAGCTGTGCTCTCCATCCCGGGGAGCTTCATATATAATGCAGGGAAGGCTGAAGTGACTGGCCTCCCCACCTCTCAGTTTAACACCTTCATTTCAGCCAACAGCCCTCTCTGCGCTCAATCCTTTCAGAGGCTAATCTGTGCCACATCAAAGGGGAACGGCTTTTAAGGCAATCTCCACAGAGCTGAGGTGATTATTAATTCATTAGAAGGTCTCCTCTGAAGTGCCCATTTATTTTCTCTATGCTAATGCATTTAAAGGTGGTTGACGGTTTAAACACGGGCCCTAAATCACACAGTGAAATGTTTGCTGTAAAGGCTGATATTTTATTTACCAGCAAGAAAGATACTCACTTCAGCCTTAGAGTTTGGGATTTACACGAAAATGAGCTAAACCAGACCTGAGCAGATCCCTTTAAAAGTGATTGCTCCCAAGTGTCCCCAAAACACCTCAAGAAATACAATGAAGGAATCTGATATTCTAAGGGTTTTTCTAGCCTTACACTCTGGCTGATAATGAACAATCCCAGCACCCTGTCTGTCCCACAGCAGGTTTGCTCTCTTAGATAATCAAACCAACTAAATGATCTTAAGGTCCTTTCCAGCCCTAACTATTCTCTGATTCACTCCTGTCTGCTCAAGACCAACCTGATCCACATGCTCTTCCAAGCTATGAAATCTGCTGCAATCCCCCCCACAAACCACATCCTTCCCTGTGCCCAGCCAGACTCAGAACTGACTGAACATGTACGTGCAACGAAGGACAGAGGAAACATGAATAAAGATGCAAACCCAACTTCTTTAGACTTGAGCAAGCCCTTAGCGCATCCTTTGCTACCAGCAGACAAAACCTGCCCTCTCTGGAGCCATCCCTTGTTCCAGATGACAAACATCACATCAGGCCACAGCTATTTCACAGGGGACCTGCAGCTTCTGCCCAGAGCTCCAAGCACACAACCTGCACAACCCCATGGCTGCCCCTGCTCCTTTCCTTCCCCCTCTCACTCCTTGCAGTACCTCCTGGCCCCTGCCTGACCCCCGCAACAGCTCATCAGTGCTCATTGCTCCTGGTTGCTGAGTCAATCCTTTTGCTGAACTCTTTCCCCCAGTGCTCTCTCCTCTGGCTTTTTCACCTCTCCCCTATTATCTGCACCAGCATTTCTAACACATCTCAGTGACTTGGGACCACCACTTTTGCTCCCATGTCAGCGGCCACATTGAAGGGATGCCCTACAGTGCATGTCTCATCAGGAGAGCTCTGTCTATCTGCTCCTTTCCTCTACCTTCTTTCCTTGCCAAAGCAGCACTACAGACTCACAATCTTATAGCCTGCAAATCCCTTTGGGAGCCTGTGCTCCCACCACCCTTCTAGCTGCTCACATGGCTTCACTGCCTTCTGCAAACCAGAAACTTCAGCAACAGCAGCCAAGGACTCTCCTACCCAACACATCCGCTCCTCTGCCTTTTTTCCAGCAACTCGTGGGAAGATTTCCCAACTCCACGTGCACAGCAATTCCTACTGGCCTCTTGCTCTCCCACAATTCTTTTACTTCCTTGCCTAACTCTCCATGCCCAAAGCCTTCTGCCTCACTTGCAGCTACAACTTGGCTCCCCCCTCCTTAAATCCAGGCACTCCCCTCAGCAATGATCAAATGCCAGCTATGTCTGTGACTCCAAATTCCCCATGAATCCTGCCCTGGCTCTTCCCACTCCCCCAGGAGTCTCTAATGAGAGCATGACAATATACCGCCTGCCAGGATTCATTCCAGCCATCTGCTATCCATCGAGGTACTTTTACTGCACCTCTGGCTGTGCCATCTCAGCATCAGAGACAGCGTGATAGGGGGGTGCTGAGAACTTAAACAAAAGCAAGAGGTAATGATTAGAGACTCTTGATTTGTCACAAGCCATCAGAGACTTCTCTGACAAGGCTGATTTACAGAGCTGATTTCAAATGGAACACGAACAAGTACAGAGCAATGTGAAAATACTTGCGAAAGCCAAGCGAGCTATAAACATTTGCAAGGCGCATGCTTGCCTTAGGTTTCTTTTTATCTCTTTAAGAGCCTGTGCCCCATGGTGCCTTTTATTGTCGCTGCACATGGAAGCAAGCCCAAAAGATCACTCTCAGAGTATCCCACAGAAACGAACCCTGTTTCAATCCTCTGTTGTAACAGGAAGTGGGGTGATTTTTCTCTTCTGTTTATTGTTACTTGCTGCATCAATCAGTGCTTCGCTGAAGACTGCGAGGGGTCTTTTCTCTTGCTGTTTAGCTTTAGAAGGAACAGTTGTGCTGAATCTGACAGATGAAAACAACTTAAGATTCTCTCTCCTGTGTCTCTGAACTGCAGTATGTGGCACTGGCTGTTCACTGCTTTAAAAGGACTATAATGGCTTCGTATCTGGTTAGAAACACAAGTGCTTGATAGCCACATCTGCGCTCTTGCAGTGAGCCTGCAAAACTACTACAGCTCAGATTTTCTGATGGGCTTTATCTTGTTCCAAAGGGATGAGGGCTGCATCGGGGGGGGAGAGGCCCACACACAACACAACTGCTTTGCACAACTTCAAACCCAGGGATACTCACAGCTTGCTCAGGTTTTCTAGGCCTGTAAAGGCTCCGTTGGTATCTTCTATTGTGCCCGAGATGTCGTTGTGGTCCAGTTCCCTGGGGAGAGGACAAGAGAGAGCTCATCATCAATGTCTCAGTCCTAGGCTCATCAGTTAAAACAAATGGAAGAAAGATTGAGAATGCTACAACAAAGAGCTTCCTTTTTTCTCCTATCAGTTACCAGAAAAAGCAGAGTCCTGCAGCAAAGCAGCACTAACCACTTGTCCTGCACTGACCCATGCTGAGATGGTGCATTTCAAAGAGATTTTTGGCTTTTTCCTACCTAGAACCCTGTTTCTGAGACAGCAGCAGTGGCACATAGCTGCTTTCTAACAAGTAGGGTTCAGTCCTTTTCTGATTCTGTGCATTCAAACAGAAGGAGGAAAGAATATATAAAGTCCCCAAAACTAAGTTGAAAGAAACAGCTGTATTTAAATATTACTCATGAATTGAGATAATTTTGGCTATTCCAGTGTATTGGTCTACAGAGGAAGACGATTTGGTGTATTTTTTATATGAAGCTGCATTTTTTTCTGGCAATGAACTTGAAAGCTCACCAAGGGAAAGCACCATCACCCCCCCCGCCCAAGGAATCTAACTCTCTGTATAACCACTTGAAGCAAAAAAGAAAGAGTAAGAATTCCTTTTTCAGAATTAGCTTCTTTTGGCTTTCAAATTGACCATCAATTACACGAGTCAAAGAGGTCTGAAGAAAAACAAGCACCCAGAACAAACACAGAGATCCACAAAAGCTGTTTAAACAGCCTGTTCAAAAATCCTTCCCTCCCAGCTTTAATTCCAGCAAGCACTGAACACCCAGCAACACGGACAGAAATCCATCATTTCTAGTGTGAAGTACAAAGAAAGGAAGAAAAAATAAATAGGCTTTGTTGGTTTTGTTACATCACTCGCATTGAAAACCCAGCAAAACCCCACAATAAAAGTAAACTTCACCACCCAGATAACCCCGTGAACCCTCAGCTACTCCTTTTGCACCTTTTGAAGATCATTATCAGAGTGTTTCCAGTTTAAAATAAGACCATCAAAAAAGAAGAAACAAACCCCCTGCATTTTGCACCATGCCAGACATGGGCATCCTAGAGTAGTTTCTTGGCTGTGCAGCACCAATACACAGTAACCCACAAGAGAATAGAAAAGGAAGGACTCCCCCAGTTTCAGCATTGGCAGAGTTGGGGCTCAGATTCCTGCTCTCGGTACCTAAGCTACTGCAGACTCTGCTTGTTTCCCAGCTTTGGTGTGAGAACTAAAGATGGATGTGAAAGGAGATGGCCAAAAGCCACAATTCCTGCATCTCAGCTGGCTTCAGCGTGAGACCTGACTCTCATGTCCCCGGGGAACCCTGGTCTCCTCGTGGATGTCAGGGTGATCTGTGCCAAAGGAATGGATAAAAACTCAACATCCCCGTGGGGTATGGGTGCACATAATGCTGTGGTGGCCTAAGAGACAAGTCCAGGAGAGACTCTTTGATGTGCTGACATTTTCAGCACCATCTGAGCTAAGTTTCTGCATTTCCCCTGTGGTTGTCAAGCCAATGACTGTTGTTCTGTTTGTTTTACAGGGGCAAATCCCTTCTCAGACTTTTCTCCTCTTCAGTTCCACCACGGGCTACTGGCCTTTGGGCCAACAAACCCTTTCCCATGGCAGAAACAGACAAGTGGGAACAGGCTGTAGAAGTTCCCTGACACACACTTTTATTAATTGACTGCCACACATTGTCTTTTCTTGAGAAAGGAGAAGAAAATGGGATCGCTTGTTCATCCAGAGGCAACTCAAAGGTTCAGTGTTCGAAAGGAGGAAGAAAAACCTTTTTAACAAATGAGTGAAAATAGAGAGAAGAGAAAAAAAGAGCGGGGTATTTTGGCCTGGTTCTCTTTGTATTCAAACTCCTCTCCCAGCCCCTGTTGCCAATTTCCTATTCTTTCTGGCTGGCTGAGCTTGAATGCTCGCAGCCTTGTTAATCATTGTGCTGCGAGGTCTCCGGGCCTGACCTCTATTTGAATAGCTCCACATTTCAGCAGTTTCACACCCACCAAAGGCTCCCCAACAATAGCCCATAATTAAAGCATGCTCGGGTCTTTTTCACCAGGTGCAGGACCCAATAGGCCTTTCTCTTTATTAAATTAGAGCTCGCTCACACACTCCCCTCCTCTCCGCCTCCCCCCTCTGCCCTAGACATGAAAGAGTCTCCACATTCACTGCAGAGCAAAGAGAACTACCAGCTCCCCTTCCCCTCCATTTTTCTTTGGAAACCTTTAGTTCCGGTCTTGACAGCTGCCTCAGAGAGGTCCCTTTCTGAATGCCCAGTGCCTGAAAGGCTTTGGCTTCAGTTTAAGAAAAGGGGGGGAATAAAAAGCAAACAAAACCCAAACCCACTTTCCAGTCACTTCCTTCACTGTGAACTTCAATAAAGGAAAGAGTAAGATGCAAAATGTACTGCAAAGAGGGGAGACCTCTCTGTTCCCATTTCCTTTTAATCACTCAGGCCACAATGGGCTTCTGAAAAGGAATAGAAGTATTGGGGTTTCTTTTCTCTTTTGAAGAAAGAATTGAATCAGGCTGAACTCAACCAGCCTGGGAGCGCGGATGGTGCTGTAACACAGACTGTGAGAACTCTGAGGTGTGCCAGATGAAGGTGCTGAGCTCACAGCCCCTGGAGGACAGCAGCCATCAGCTCAGCAGCTACAAATAAGGGGGAATGAGGCAACACAGCTGCAGGAATGGACAATTATTAGAATTGGACTCCCCATCTTCTGATGTTTCTAAGACAAGCCCAGATGTTCTTCAATCTACTGTCGGGTTTAACAGTGTGTAATAGTACAGTTCTACAGCTGCCATCCCAGAGGAGGTCAGACTGATCTAATGGTCCCCATTAGCCCTAGTATCTTAGAAGCTGGTATCCAGGCTAGCAAGCTCCTTTCCAAACATTACTTCGTGTCAGTGACTTTAAAAGTCTCTAGTCAATGGCCATAGCCACTGCTGGATGGATTATCTGGCAATTCAGTATTAGTGCACATGAAACTTTTCTTTTGATACCATGGCAACTTTTTTGTTGTTCAGGGGTTACCATGACAATCAGATCCACAGAACATTTCATGACCCAAGTGAGCCCAATTCTGCACCAAAGAGAAAGAAAGACAGAAAGATTACTCTCACGGTACCTGCAACCTTCTTGCTTCCTTGGTTGCAAACACTGCACTGTCAGAGGTAGGAATCATTCCCTATTTCTCCTGAGCACAGAATGACCCAACCACAGAAATGGTCCATTTCTATGAATTCGATGAAGTTCAGTTAAATAGCAAGAGAAATGCCACTGTCAGCTGAAGGTCTGAAACCTCAGGGGGTTTTGCTCAGTTGGGCTGGATTCTGTCTCACAGGCACCCAAAGCAACTGCAGAGCAGAACAGTTTGGCAGAACATGAACTGTGGAGGGAAGGCATGTGTTAGCTGACAGAGCGACTTACAGGACACGCAGGTTTTTGAGTCCCTTGAAAGCACCTTCAGCAATGTGATTGATGGAATTGTGGCTCAGTCGCAGCACGTGCAGTCCCCCAAGGTCTGCCAAGCTTCCCTCATCCAGCCTGGTCAGGTTGTTGTAAGAGAGTATTCTGAGGGGAGAAAAACAACAACAGCCCTTGTCAATCCAACCAGTATCAGCCAAACTCCTCTGCACCAAGCAATGCCTGCCTCCCACAGCCACCTTACAGGAGGCAATGTGTACTGGGAGGATACATAACAGCTTGATTAGGAAATATGGCTGCAGTCTGCAAGTATTCCCACAAGATATCCATAGGGCAGCTTGGATAACCATATGGGAAGAGGAGGCATTTTGTACCCAGCTATAGGGAAGTCTTCTACACAGGCAATAGAGGCTCCTCCAGCAGCAAATGAGAGCAATAACCTAATACACATACTGTCAGGTATGGCAGGGACAAACCACTATTATGGCTAGGTTCAGGTCTGGGAGCACCACCCCTTCTCAGACCCCAGACATATAGGTAACAGTCAGACATTAGTCTTGGTTGTGTTCAATCCTTGCTCCCATTTGGACTCCCTCTGAGGCTGACAGGAAAAAGCCTCCCCATGCCCTGCGAGATGCAGAGTGACATCAAACTGATGGACTCTGAAGTTCACACGGGCTCTTGGCAGGGCCCAAGACTTCTGCATTCAGGAGGTGTCTTATTATTCTGCACTTGTGCACAGCAGTCCTGGGTGTCTGGGTGTGGGTGATCCACAGCCTGCTCCACCCCAGCCAAGAACCAAAAGCATTTCACCACAAGGCAATTGAATGCTTCCTTTCATGCGCAGGAAAGAGGCATCCCTTGTAAACCAGCCGCCTTCCCTCGTGCTCCCCTTTGTCAAGGAGTGTACGGCCTGCTTGAAATCATCTTCACTTACAAGTGACTAATGTTGGAGGGTTGGTTTTGTGCCTACTTTCCATCCCTTCCCCTTGTCTGTATTATCTCTGGGTTTTGGAGGTATTTAAGTGCTTACTCCTGTTGTAGTTTGGCAACTGGTGGGAAGAAAGCTGGCTTTCCCTTGGAGCCAGGGTGCAGATGAGGCTTCTTGAGATTTGACACAGAGGACAGACCCTGGGAAGCTAAAACCCACTGCAGACACCTCACACACTATGCAACCATCTTCTATGCAAGCAGCACAGCTGCAGCACTGGTGACAGTGAAGGCCAGCATGGCTCATCAAATGGGGCACCAGCAGGCAGTCACTGGTCAGTGATCTTCAGCCTGACGCATTCAAGCACAGCTCCCTGCTGCAACTATATTCCTCCTGATCTCTGGATGCCACTGCAGCTGGGTAAGCCCTGCAGGGCTGCTGGTAGGTGAGTGTGACCAGCAATAGCCTTACCTTTAAGTTGCCTGCATACTGAAGGTATAAAAAGTGGCATTCAACTACCTGCTGCTACTCACATTTTCTCAAGCTTCTCTCTTTACAAAGGGCAGCTGCATTGGATTTTTTACCTCAGTCAGCTGAGAGGACAAGTCATTTCAGAAGATGTGGGGGTTTGGGCTGCTAACCTTCAAAAAGTGGAGTTATGCAGCTTTGAACAAGCACTGAAATCCCTCATGGTACAGGCAACAAGAGAAAAAGCCTCAACTGAATTCCAAACCTCCAAATTCCTTTTCTAGAACTACATGTTAATGAGGCTGCTTAAAAATGGGTCTACGGCTGGTGTGAAAGTCACTGCAAAGCCAGAACCTAAGTCAAACCAGACTATCAGAGCACTGAGAGTCATCTACCTGGGAAATGAGCTCTTTTGGCTGTGTGAGTGAGCAGAGGACAAGCTTTAGAATCATCACTGATTAATGAACTTGCAGAAGCTATGGGACAAATACTTTCATTCCTACAGAAGCTGCAGTGTGAGCTATGAGGAACTGGCATCCGGTCAAAATTACATCCTCACCTCCGATTGAACAATCTTGCTTAAATAAAGAAGTGTTCAAAAGGAATCCTAAACCTGGCTGAAGTAAAAATAGTTCCTTTTGATTCTACACAGAAGAGCTCCTGCCACAACTGGTGACGGCATGTTCCCCTCTGTTCATTCTGACAGCACCTCAAGAAGGATGGATGGACAGCAGCAGTATTTAGAGGGCTCTCTCAATGACTGCAACCAGATGGAAGGTTTCAGGAGCTAATACACCTGACAGTGGCTCCCTTCAACATGGAAGGGTTCTGCTTCCTGCCACGGGACAGGCCGGTTTGTATGTTTCCCTCCTCAGCAGTCTGGATTATCTGGGTTGAGAAGTGGGTGCTGCTTCCCCTGCCTCGTCATCTCTGTACCAGTGAGAAATCACGGGAATAAACAAGTGGGAATGTTTGCCTTCACAGCCCTTTTGGCCTGGTGAGGAAGCAGGATGGCAGCACACAGCACAGCATGCCAAAACTGAGACATAAAGGAGTTCACCTTTTCTAAAATAGAAACCTGTTGTGCAGCTGGAGCTCCTGCTGCCAGGCAGCTCTGGACCAGGCACATCTAACACATTTCATCCCCATTGACCAAACTGTAAATATAAAGTGAAAAGAAAGGCCCAGCAGCCAAGACATCATTTACCTCTGATGAAATCCTATGCTCCCACTGTGGATTTTTCCATGATGTTGATGCCCTAGCACCTGACTGGTGAATACAATCAGCCTTTTATCATGCCCACAGCAAGGCAAAGCCTCTCTTTCTTTGTTAGCTTTTACATCAGACCAGAGCCTTGGGGTCACATTTTCTCCCAGCATCAGAAGGAGAGACAACTTGTCCTTCAGATGATCACCTCCTTCCCTAGCACAGATAAGCAGGGGTCTGGCCACCTCTCTTTGAACTTAGAAGTTCATTACCTGTACAACCAAAGAATGTTTTCTGGTAACCGAAACCCAGTAGAGCTTTAGCAATAGTGGAGGTGAGCAAGGATCTTTTACTAAGGAACAAAATGTACACATTCCAAGAAGTGAACAGAGGCAGCCTAGATCTACCTAGTCCTTCCTTTCCTCACCCTTCAGTTTCAGAGCAGACCTCTCCTACAAGTGCTCCCTGGCTGTGGGAGTTTCAGTCAGGAGTATCTGATGGCTCCCTGCAGCAGCTTTACCCTAAGGGCAACACCTGCAAGAGCTTGTACTACTTTGCAGGGATCTGTGCTAACACCCACCTAATCGCCTTCCAAATCTCAGCCCATGTCATCCCTGGCCTCACACTCCAGCACAATCCTGTTTGTCAGGCTGAGCATGCCCCCGTGGCTCCTACCACCTCACACCACCAGGCATTTTCCACATCTACCCCATCCTCTGCATCAGGCCAGGTGAGTGCTGCACTGGGTTTCTGCAGTTACTGCAGAAGACAGCTCACTGTTAGCACTGCTTGTTGGTAAATGATCCCAATCCATACCTGACAAATACAGAATGTCAGCAAGACAGTCAACCTCTAACCTAAACCTTGAGGGTTTGCAAAGACAGTGTCAGGTAGTAAAGACAAGAATGGTTTTCCCTAAACAGCTCTGATGTAAGCTCTGCAAGATGCAGATGGGGCTTACCCATCCCATCCAAACCTAGGATGAAATAAAGCTTCAATACAGGCACCAGATAGCAGGTGCCCAAGAGAAGAAAGCTCCCATAGCTATGCTACAAACACAGTAGCCATCTGAATTTGGTACTCCAGGGATACAACTGCAAGTGCCTTATGAAGCAAGATTCTCCCTTTATGATGCTTTAGATTCAAGCAGACCACAGGCATAGCATGGTGCTGATTCTGATCTGCTGCCTTTAGGATTTCTCCATTGACACTGCCCTAACCTAGCAAAACATCACTTGAGGATCTGCATGAGAAGGAACAGCTCTCCCTTGTCTACAGCACTGTGCCAAGTAAAGGAGCCCTTTAGGCACAGGCAGTTTCACAGCAATTTGGAAAATTAGGCAATTAAACAAGCACATATGTATTTAACTAAAGGGAAGAAAAAATACTTTCTTGTGCCCCAAAAAATCACCTGCCTGGCTAACAAATGAATTCTACAGCTTGTAAACTTAAAGGAATGACATGTGCCATGTCCACCTATCTCTGAATCCACATCCCAAAAGACTAGGGACTCCCAGCTGGGTAGGCAGATACCGGCCTTCAAGCCTGAGTCCGGACTGAGGCCTCTGAGAGCAGGAAGCTGTTTTACTGTACTGCTTTTTGGTGGATAGGACAACCCCTACCAATGTTTAACAAGAGATTTCCGAGCACCAAGCAGAATGAATTACAGTTCAGCTAACCACATGTGTCAAGTTCTCCAAAGAAAAAAGTGAATCTTTCCACAGGCCCACCAAGGGGATGACAGCTACTTCTGTAAATACTGCAAGCACCCATGTGTGCCTCTTCAAAAAGGCATTAAAGACCCAAAGACACCCTTGCTGTGCTGTTCTCAGCAGCGAGGCTTTCTTTCATTTATCAAAGAGACTGTATTCACAGCTGGAAATCTCAGGAGAGCAAAGTCAATGGATTTACTTTTCAACAACTGAGCCTTACAGGAAGGGTAAAGTGTAAACAGGAGAAACAAGGAGAACTGCCTTAAAGGGCCAAATCTCTGCTGGTTAAAACCATGATTGCTCTTTGTAAATACAAAGGATAAAGCAAAGCTTCCTTCAGGCTGTGCTGTCATTATATGGCAGGCTGTGCATGTCTTGTAACTAGCTAGTTAGAAAGCGTTGGCAAGCTGCAGCTCACAAGCTCTCCAGGTCTTTTGGCACTGTATACTTTTAGTGGGTTCTAGTCTTTGTTTCTGATGCAAATCTATTTTAATCAGGTCCTCTGAAGGTCAAGCACCATGAACAGTAAGGGCATCACTTAACAGGCCGCAGCTCCTGCATTTCTACAGGTTGATACTGTGAGAGCTGTAAGCCATAAGATTGGGAAAAATCCTATTTCCCCTTTCCTACCAATGTTACATTAGCATCAAACTCTGCCCAACCAACCACAACAGAAACCAACTTACAGCTCATGCAGCTTCTGGCAGAAGCTCCATCCATCGGGGTTGATGCGGGATATGGAGTTGTTACTGAGGTGAAGCTGGTGCAGAGATGAAAGGCCATAGAGAGAGCCACTGTTTACTTCTGTCAGGCTGTTATACTCCAGGTGGCTGTAGAGACATAAAACACAAGGAATCGACATGTAAGCACAGGTCAAATACTGAAGAATTTCCAACAAGGACTGGAATTTTAGCTATTCCCACCTTTCTACAAATCCATGTGGATACATGCATGTGGGAGCAACTCTTGTGCAAGTGAAGAACAGAAATTCAAGGAAAACACACAGAAAATGCCCAGAATGAGCTGGGGCTGCAGAGGTATGTTCCACTGCAAGTAAACTGTGCTTAAAGCATCCCATTCAGGTTTGTATTTGCAGAGTCTCAGTTGTGTGACAGCAGCATCCAGAAACATGCTGCCTTGATCACTTGTGACCACACAAACACACTTGAAAGCCACTCATGTTGGAAGTTGCAAGCATTTCTGTGCAATGACTGTTCAATTTATTCTCTCATATGGAAAGAACACATCATTGAGATAGGCCAGCTCAGTTTGTGGGTATCCCAAGAGGCAGAATAATCAGGTCTGCAACACAGAGTTTCCATGTACCACTCCAAATTTGCAGAAGCCACGTGAACTTTTATTTAATGTTCAAAGCAAAGAAATACTGCCATAGCTTGAAAAACAGGACTTTTTTATTGAACCTGGTAAAGCAATGAGCTTTAGTAAAATGGGGGTCAATGAAACAGAAGCTGTTGTCAGAGCTCTGTGCATGCAGGACACAGAAAGAAGCACAAGTGTTCTCTGATAAGAGAAGGACATGATAAGAGAAGTCTAGGCTGTTTAAGGGAGAAAAGCCCATTTCCCCAACTTACAGAACTTGCATCTTGGCTAGACCCCAGAAAGCCCCATCAGTCAACTTGCTTATGTTGTTGCGCTGGAGTTTCAGGACTTCCAAGCTGTCCAGTCCCTGGAACGTCAGGCCTTCGATCAGGCGGATGCGATTCCGGTTCAGCTCCCTAAAATCACCAGGGCCATACAAGTTTATTAAATCCCAGTTCTTTCTCACAAAAGCATCTGTGCAGCATACAATGGGGACAGCAATGCCAACAGCTCCTCTGTCAGCAGTTCCCAGGAGACAACGGAAGCACACAGGAAACTTTCAATTCCAGAGCTAGGCAGGGAAGTCAGCTGGGTGTGATCCCTTAAACAAACTCGCCCTGGGACAGACTTGCACTACAGAGAAATCACACAGTGCAGCAATCCCTCTGCATCTCTCCTCTCTCTGCATTTGTTTTAAGCCATTTATCCTTTTCATCAATGAAAATGATGAATTCACTTCATCTTCTCTCAGGCAGAGACACCATTAGAATCACACAGTTAAACATCAGCATTATTTCCCTTACAACACATGGGAGTTGTAACTGCCCAGTAATAATGTGCTCTGAAACAAGCGGGTGCCCTAAGAACTGTGAGCCCAAGAGGAAATGTTATGGCTAAGTTTGAAAGGAAAGCTTTCAGTTCCCCTGAAAGATTTCATGTTTTTCCTATTATAAGAAACTAATAAAGAGTGAAACAAGTTGTTTCCAATAACAAGGCAGTCTTCGTATTTTGTATATACAAAGACCTCCAATTTGGTTCATTAAATTTCATTTCTTTCCTCCCTGGGTGAGGATGGGGTCCTAAATCTTGGGAATACCTTTTGTCTGAATAGCAGTGTGAACATCTTCACAGCACCTTTACCAACTGTATCAAAGAATCCTATGGATTGCTAGACCCAGACAGACCAGTTCCCTAAATACACTGGAAAATTTAACACAATGCACTAAAAGCCGAAGACAGAGCTTTTAAACCAGATACCTTTCTGCACATACAAGACTAACCTAAGGGTGGTTCTCTATTCAGTCTTTATGTGGAAGAAAACAGTGGAGGTTACAACATCAGAACTTGTATTGGAAAAGATGAGGAAGCTGTAGAAACTTTAAGCTTGCTTCATAACTGCCTAAAAAAACAATGTTGAACTTGCACTCGAGTGTAATTAAAGTCAAGTAAGTGATTAAAATCTTATAGGCCTAAAGACTCTTGCCTTACTGCACTTCCTAGGTTATAGCGAACTATGCTTTGCCAGGAAACATGAATTCTACAACACACCAAGTCTGTATAGCTTGCACTTCATTCATGTTTTAGGGTTAAACAACAAGCTGTGAGGCTGTCTTTAAGAATGCCAATTACTCCAACTTTCACTAAAAACTATGATCCTAAACAGATTGAGTCGACTCTCATTTTGCACATGATGCAGTGGCTTACAAGCTCTCAGTCAATGGACAGTAACTTCCAACTGAGAGGAAACAGACTTTTAAGATGCATATGCTATTGTGTCACACTGTGCAGTCCCAAACTAGCTATAAATCCTACATATATGCAAGCATAAATGCACACTCATTCCTTAGGCACGCCTTGACTTAAGGATTTGTCTCTCAATCAAGAGGTTGCCATTTAGAGGTGTGAGTTCCAGCAGCTTTTGTGGACTTTGTTAACAGACAGAGGTTGACCTTTTCCCTATCAAATTTGAAGGATAAACTGCAACATGCCTCAGGCTGGGCTCATTTCTCCACCAGAAGCAGAAGGGAAAAGCTAAACCCATTAGTGCTATTTTACACATAAAGCATATTTATAGCTGCAGATGTCTATGCATCCCCATGCAGCTTCTGCCATATGGACCACAGGCAGGACAACAACAATGTGTGTGTTAACTCATCTAGAGTGCTATTTTCTCTGCCCAAATATATCACAGTTTAACAACCCTCCACCACTGAATTTTTACCACCACATAAAGATATGTGTGGTCTTAAACTAACACAGTAGCTGAGCTCTGTCACTCGCAATACAAACATGTTCCAAACCTCTCTTGTGCCACAGACACCAGCAGCTTTCAAGGGAATGGGTTTGTCTTACACTGTTAAGTGCACAAGATGCTGATGTCTGCTGCAGCATCCCTCCCTTCATAACTGATCAGAAGAACAGGCTGAAAAGCCAGTATTTACAAGACAAAAAGGACCTTCTCCTAACATGTTTCACTAGGTGCTGGCAGAGGACTACTGCATAGTGTATTCTAAGTTTTATAGATAGCAGGTGAGGAAGGGTGACATTTGCTGTGTATATCCTCAGGGATATTTTCTCTCCCTAAAGTGCGTCTGAGCTTAATTACAGTGGGCATTTCTACTCACAGTTGTATTAGCCTGGGTAGCCTGAACGCCTTGACAGGAAGCTGAGTGATCCTGTTTTTACTCAGACGAAGTGTTAGCAGGGACCGTGACAGACTATCAAAAGCACCAGGCTCCAGGGTGCTGATTCTGTTGCTCCCCAGGTACCTGCAATAAATCACAGCAGAAAAATGAACAGTTCAGCTAGAAATCTCCCTTTATCAGCATTTAGTTGGTCTCCAGACAGGCTGGTGAAATCACAGAGGCGGCTTCAAATCACTTGCATTTCTGGCTGCACAAAGAGCACAGTGCCCTTCCCATGTGACAGAGAAGTGCTGCGCACTTCCCAAGAGCTTCTTGATACCCTCTTATTTCAGCAAGGCAATCGGGAGTGGAGGCCAGAAACTGGAGAATATTCCAGTGCAGGATGGTTCTATTCATTCTGCATTTTCCCCTCAGCATCTACCCCAGGGCTCTTTCTTACCTAGCCTTAGCCACAGAGGCTGCTTTTACAGGACAACAGGAAAACGCCAGTTACAACGTTCTCTCTATCCTCTTATAACCAGGGGCAGAAACTTAGGTGCAAACTTTAATGCGAGCAGATTACCTGTCTGCAACTCTTCAAAGGTACTTAAACCAGATTAATTTATGTATCCCTGAATAAGGAAGGTGCTACTCTGCTTAATCCCCAGTTTCCCTCGAATAACCAATGAGAGATTTCTGGTTTTAACATTCAGTAGTCACTTTGATGATGAAATAGTCATTCCCCCTTCCTTCCTCCCCTCAGATCCTCCAGAGCATCTGATCTGAGAAACAGCATATACACTTCCCATTGGGACAGAGACATAACAGGCCTGCTGCAAACAGTTCTTCTGGCTTCTAGGTGTGAAGACAACCACACTTGAAGGATGCAGGATACCTTTTCTATGTTGCACCACTGCCATGCAACATAATGAATAATAACCTGTATTCTTTACAGATCTATCAGAAACCAAACAGAGCTCAAGAAACAACCTGACAGTAGGGACAAAGTGCTGCCTTATACTTGTCCTTTGCACTCAGAAACCTGAGGAACAACCCCATACTTTGTATGTTCATTCCCTCTCTTTTTAAAGGTTTGAGGCCCTTTCCTCTGCTGAGGTAACTCAACAAAAGCCGTTCCCAACAAGAAAAACTCACAGCTCCTTTATGTGAAGTCCCTGTGGAAAGCAGCCATTTCGGATTTCTGTGATGTCATTGAAACTCAGGTCCAACGTTTCCAGGGAAACGTAGGGCTTCAGCTGACTTGCTTCAATGCTGCGGATCCTGTTGTGATGCCTGAAACAGACCGGAGGAGAAACAGAGACAAGTTAGTTCTCCTAGAGGAACAGAAAGAATACCCGAGGTTGCAGTGGGCCCAGAGGCCAGCCCCTGAGTCCATACACTCAGAGTTATGGTGCTTCTTCAATAGCTGTCCAAGGAGAAACCCACACCAAAGGGATCTTCCCTAATCCCCATGCTATTCCTATGGTTAGAGAGACTAGAGAGACTAGCTTACAGATATTTGCAAGCCTCCAGACACTTCTGTTACAGCACAAGACCTTTTTCTTCTACAGAACTATTGACTCCATCAGTTTTAATATCAGAATCCCACAAACCTGCACTTCCAGAACAGATTTGCTATATGCAGGGCTGGATTATAATCCCACAGGCAAGGAGTGCTCATCAATGGTTTAAGCAATCTGCCAATGTTATACACAGAGAATGGGATTTTCCAAGCAGAAAACAGGTGAGTAAATATGATCTCAGCAAGTTACAAGATATTGTTTCCTTACTTCCTATGGATCCTTCTGAAAGCTCACAGCTTTAGACTATGTTACAAGGGGTTGTAACGCACAGAAACACTGTAAGAGGGCTTGCAAACGATTCCTCATCTTTTGCTAGCTTTGTTACCATAGGAAAACTCCACAGTACCAATGCTGTGCTCAGCACCAAGCTCAGACCCTCTAACAACCGCTGTGTTTGCTGCCTTACCAGCCCCAGCCTGAAGGATTCAACCTAATGGTTTTCTTTAGAGAAGGTACCACAAGCTGCCCTCAGGGTTTCCACAGCCATCAAACAGTCAAGTACCTCTAGACCCCATCTGTACTCAACAAGGTCTAAGTAAGAAAACCCTGAGTCCTTTCCTCTGACTCCTTTCTGGCCTGAATCAGCCGAGAGAACAGCAA
Organism: Coracopsis vasa; assembly: GCA_026283785.1. Taxonomy (NCBI): domain Eukaryota; kingdom Metazoa; phylum Chordata; class Aves; order Psittaciformes; family Psittacidae; genus Coracopsis; species Coracopsis vasa. The sequence goes on from JANHGB010008005.1 coordinate 18,154, forward strand.
TCAGTTAGAAAAATACATTGTGCATTAGTCACAAGGAGTAGAGCACATGCCTGGTGTGAATCTAGACCAGTCACTGATATTACTGGCAGGGCTGCGAGTGAGGCACTCCAAACAGGGATGCGCATCAGACACTTGAGAACTTGCTGAATAATAACAGATAGTAGAGAGAGCTCAGACAAGAACCGTGCCTTAATCCGGCTGGCTACCTACTGAGAAGACAGAAGAGAAGACAGAAGCCAGTTGAAAGCACTCTTGAATGCAAACCGGGACATCCCAGCTCTCATGACAAAGCTCTCTGAAAGTGATGGATGAGCTGACCACAGCCTTCCAGGCACTGAAGCTGCTGTCTTCTGCAGTCTCACTCCCACTTCAAGCTCTCCCAGAGGTTCAGACAAGTCTCTTGTGAAGAAAACCTCTCCCCTCAAAATACCAACAGCACATGGCAAGGGACCTGCTCCCCACACTGTGATCTGCTCCTTTACCCTCCCTGTAATTAAAACCAGATTGTTTCACCACCACACTTGCTGGCATCTGTAACAGGAAAAGGGTAAAAACTGCATCCCCAGAACAATTTGCTTTCTGGAGACACCCTTTAAACAGCCAGCACATCATCCTCACTTATACCGGCGAAGCATTCACAGAAACACTGCTTTGATTAAAGAGTTTAAATGCTACTTCATTAATTCACCATAGGCTCGTAAAAGGACAAATTTTACACCACTATAGCAATATGCTGCTAACATGATGCAAAAGGTACCAAATTAAAGGGAAGTCATAACTTATGTTCCCAAACATGTTATTTCATGGGTTACAGGCAAACAGGTCTCTACAATCACTAACTGCATAAAAGGCAACAATATGACTACTATCCAAATGACCAATATTCATTTACAGCTAGGAATGAAACCTGAATTTTCACATCCATGCACATAACAGGACTGAGGACCAGTGAATTTAACTCTTACTTTACTCTTACTTGAATTTAACTCTTACTTTAATTTTACTCTTACAAAGTAAGAGTAAAATACAGGGAAATTCACCCAGAATTTTGTGACCTCCATAAACTCAACACATGGAGGAGGGGGATTTCCTTTCCCCAAGGACTGGTTTCTTTTGCAAGGAACTTGATTGGTAGCATCAGCAAGTTCAAAAGTTTTAATCTCTTTCCTTCCCAAAAGAATTAACCCTGTGTATGTGTGACCCTGATGCAGGAAAATAGCTCCACAACATAAGTGAAAACAAACCCCAAGCACGTTTTCTGGAGCTCTCCTGAAGCAGGGGCTGTGAGTTAAACTCTGATCTCACCTAGGCTGTGATGGCTGAGATGAATCTGGCTGTAAATTGAAAGGAAATGAAGGTTTCTACACATGAATGTGGAGAATCTATAGATTACCTGGCAATGCCTGTGCAAGGGGACTGAGAGCATAGAGTGCATTTGGACATGAAGCGCTCTTCAGAAGCCAATGTTATTTTTTAGAGTACTAATATTTCTGTGCTTTAGTTGGTCAATGTATATGCAATCTGTCAGATCTCCCTGCTGTCCCAGAAGAAAGGAAGGAAAGGACAGGAAAGAACTCTTGTTTGAGCTATATTCACAGTTTCCAGGTGATTTCTGTCCATTTGCCTTGATTTCCATGTGCTACAGCTGGCAGATTAGATGGATGCATTATTTCACACAGGAAAGAAACAGGCTCCTTTCTCTCCCTCTCTCTGTCTCCTTCAAACATGGGCCGACTCCAAATGGAACTCTCAGCTCCAAACACCATCCCCAGCCAGTCCCAGCTGGGGAATGTCAGACAGTTCGCTGCAAAGCACTGCACCCTCTCAAGCACTGCACTTCAAACAAAACCAGCCTGGCTGACTTCTCCTATGCACAGCATGTGATATGAACGCAACATCATCCAAACCTTTTACTAGCTTGATTACATTTTATTTTTCATTCTTTGCAGAAAGAGCTGAAATGGGATTTAACCCTTCCTGTTATTACTTGGAACCTTCCAGCTCGCCTGCCTTTGTGCCCAGTCTCATTGCAAGGGTGTTTTACAGAAAAGACCAGTGACGTTCTGCCTTTGCCTCTCCCCTTTAGCAGTGACTGGAAAAGGGCTGGATTTTTCCCAGCCAGCTCCTTAGTTTACACTTTGTTGGCTTCAAAGGTGGCAGATCAGATTTTAAGACCAATTGCTGAAACCAGGCTTTAAAGCACCAATTACTGGTGCTTCCACAACCAATTTGGCTCCAGGTGTCTCTTCCTCTCCCCTCTCCTCAGGTATCACAGCCTGGAAACAGCTTTCCCCATCGCACTTCAACCAGTGTTACCTCAAGAGTGTATGATGACAGGGCTTCAATGCAAGATTGTGCAATTAGAGCCTGGAGCAGCAGCCAAGTCTCTTGGTTTCTATTCCCAGCTCTGGCACTGACTCATCTGCCTTGGGCAAGTTTGTTAACCCCTCTCTACCTCTAGTTTACCAGCTGTATATGGGAATGCACTACAGGATTAGGAAGATGCAGGACTGCCTTCACTGAGGACTAAGAATTTGGAGTGAAAACAGTTCAAGTGACAAAGAAATCACAGCAACCAGGGAGCCCATCGCAGTCCATTTGGGTTTGCTCATGAATATGGGAGGATCTGGCTATGACAGTTGAACTCCACAGTGCATACCCAACCTCATTCCCAGAGCCACCTCATACTGTAACATCTTAGGGACAAACCAAGGTAGCTCAAAGTCAGCAATGGATTACCGCCATACTCTGAGGTGCGTACGTATGGCACTTGTTAAGGAACTGCTTCACCTTCATGTCGGCACTAACTACAGAAGGAGAAAGAAGAGCTGAAGGAAGCTGCCTGCCCTCCAGCCACCACTGCTTAACCCTCCTGCACCAGAGCTCAACACCCTCAGGTAGCACAGCCTCTCAGCACTGCTCTTGAACAGACCCCTCAGGATTACAGGAGGCTGGGATTAACCTCAACCAGCTCCACGAGGAGCACATCAGGAAGCTCTGCCATGGGACAGAAAAACAAGCAGAATGTTCCAGTGAAGCCAAAGCGTGTTTGGGTTTGCTCTGGGTCAGGAGGGAGCTGAACAGGATGGCAGGAAAACAACAGGTGGCACAAAGTCAAAAGCTTGCAGCATTTCCAGGAACCTCGGCTTGTATTTTAGAGGTAAAGTTACACTTTAATCCCCGTGGGTTTCCCCATTCGCAGAGTCTTTGTGAATATTTGTTTGATAAACAGGCTGTGAAACATTTTCCACTAGACCTAATAGGAGAAGAATTCACCTTCCTCTTTGCAGCAAGCCTGTCCTTTGGAGAGCACTAATCAGTGTAATGCAGACGGTGCCTTCGAACTCCTCGTGTGAAATCTCTGCAGAGAGCAGCGCAAACACGCTCCTCCTTTTGTTGTTCAAGCCACATTCGCTTCCCTTCGGCAGCTGCCCCTCAGAAAGCTGACAGCGGAAAATCAAAGCAAGCAGACCCTCAGATGGGAATGTGCGAGGGGGCTTTGGCTGGGCTGATTTAAATACAATCAGCACAAAGCCTCCTGGTTTAGACAAAGCTTGAATTAAAGCTGCCTTGACTGCCGGGAGTCTGAAGCGCAAGTGTTCGGTGTGAAGTGAGGGTAAAGGCAGGGAGAAGTCACATGCCTGGCCTTCATGTTGGGTCAGCTTACAGATCTGGCTGGGCTCACACCAGAAAGAAAGAGGCAAGCTGTAATGCAGCAAACCTATTAAACCAACACCTGTTAGAGGCATCAGGAATAAAATCAAGCTTCAAAAGAGAGGTTCCGCACCTCGGGTAGGGTTCTATTCATATGCCAGCACATTTTCAGCATTAGCATACAAAGGAGATCACAAGACTAGAAACAGAGAGATTAAAAAGTTCAGGCTTTGGTTAATATTTCCATACGGGGAAAGTATCAGAGAAACCAAATGCTGGAGCCAGAAAGAGTTATGGGGTTTGCTACTGAAGTAGAGGTAAGGTTTGGTGTCAGATGCAGGCTATGCAAAGGGAGAGAGATCAAAGGCACTGTAACAGGAGATGGATCACATACACTGTGACTAAGCCATGCCTGGAATTACCTGCCCTCCTCCTCCTTCACCTTCTCAGTTCAGAGAAGATGGGATCTAATACTGATCCTCCTAGAAATGCTAAAGAAGATTCAAGGCACGGGTTCCTGAACTCTCACCTTAAATGATCTACTAGCTGATTTTAGCCCATCACTCACTACACACACAAATGAGAAAAGACTGTTGCGTTCTGTTCAAGAATACAACACCTGAGCAATTTTCCTGACAAGGGTGAAGAGGAGCTGACAATGTGGAAGATGTGTTTGTTTTTACAATAGCAGCAACAGAAATGTTTGTGTGCTCTGGTCACCTTATTACAGTCAATAACTGGAGATCTGTCCCAAGTCACTCTTATTAATGTACGAAAAAAGCCAAGATGAGAATGACATTAGGACCTGGACATCAGCTTTGACTCAAAGATCGTACAGTTTATCAATACAGAATTTCTTATATTACTTTCATATTTTACTTGTAGAAAAAAAGACTTTTATTGCAGAAAAGTTCATCTTCTGTACTACAACTTGTGAAAGATCTGCCCTGGAATAGTGAAGCAGATGGCTGCAGCAGCAGATGAAGTAAGCATGCAGATGACATCCTGGAAATCCATGGCACACCGTCCTCTGCTACTTTGCATGAGACCTTCCCCGAAAGACTGAACTGCCCAGAACCCATAAGCTGTCACATTTCCCAACTGCTCTGGGAAAGCCTCACTAGCTGCCTGACACTTGGCATTGTCATGTCAGCCTTGCCAGGATAATCCATGAGGCTCAGGATTTCATGCCATTACAAGAATGTACATTTTTTGTCCAACCCAACATGTATTTGCTTATGGGAGCAGCCCCACCGTCCTTTCAGAGTAAGGCTGCATGGGTTATCGCTTGGGCAGGAAGCAAGGATGCATGGAAGCAGCCCACACTTCTCTCAGATGCTCTGAATCACTCTTTTTCCCCAAGGAGTCCTGGTGGATTCCCAGGCTGCCACAGATAAAGCTCTGTTTGTTCAGGTGCAGGCTGCATGCACAAGAGCAGAGCAGTGACAGGCACTGCAGTTTAGGGTCAGCCACAAAAAAAACCCAGCAAAAACCACCCACATACCACCAAAAACCCCCAACATTGCACGACTTTCACAGGCATCCTCACGTTTTCTTCATGGTTTACATGCTCTGCCTTAGGCTGTATGTCAGGAACTTCCCTTTCCCTAGCACTCCTTCAGAAAAAGGTCTAAGATGCAGAGAACAAAATCCACGACCATTTTACACTGTTTTTCACTTAAAGCCATCATATCTAAGCAAAAACCAAGAAGAAGCTGATGGAGCTATTCCAACTATAACACACTATGGTAGAAAGTCTACAGACATTTCTCCATTTGCTGTACATCAGCTTCAAAACAGATCTATTTCAGGGGGCTTTCATCAGGTCATGTTCTCACCCTCTGTTGTTGGTTTAGGATGGACAAGCATGAAGCAAACTACCCACAGCCATATATGCAGGCTGGGACAGACAGGAGCTTCAAAACCAACAGTTTCCTTTTTTCCTTTTTGAAAGCAACCTTTCATAGTGAAGTAACTGCATCTCCTGTTCCAGGTCACTGATGTTTAGAGTCAGAAAGCAATGTGGGAGATAAGAATTGCTAATTCATCCCTTTGGACCTGGGAGCAGCAGCCACCTGCAAGTCAAGTCCATGACACTGCAAAGGGCTACGTTATGAACTCCTTATTCCCACAAGCAAACTATTATTCATACAAATAGTTCTACTGCAGTCAACAGGACTATTCATGTGAGACCAGTGTGACTCAAGGGCTGTGTTTTCCCTATCTATTAAAGGCTGCTCTGTGGCCACCCACAGGACTAAACTCATCTGCCTCCCACACCAATGGACTGTAACCATTCACTCTGGTGCAGTCCAAGTGTGTCCTCAGAGCATCTTTGTGCCCTGGGTACCTAATCATAGGCAGATGTTCTCCTGCCAGGCACACTCTCAAAGCTCCTTCATAAGGCAGCCACATGGATAAGAGTTAGGCAAAGATCATGCATACTTCTTAGAAGCTGACTTTCATAGCAGCTGGACATAAGCAAGAGCTTAGTTTTGATGAACTAAGGTCTTTTGTTGAGTTCAGTATGAACTGCATGAAGGAAAGCCTTTCTTCTGATGTAACCAGAAATGCCACATCCAGTGAGATACATATTCTCTTAGGGTATTTCTGCACTAGCAGGAAACTTCCTGACTCGTTAGATGACCTTACGCTGTGTGTTAGACATACCGAGGTATGTGATGCAGTTTTTAAAAGCTCTCTCCCTCACTTTGATCTGCATTTACTCTCACCAGACTTTTCTGACTTGCCACCATATGATTTTGGATATTGTTTGCAATACAGAACTTCCTAAGCCTTCAGCATTCAATTCCATTAACAGAGCAAAACATGCAGGACAGGCAGGAGAAGTTAGTGATCTTTAAAACAGAGGCTGTCTTATCAGAAAATTACACAACCTGTTACGACATCAAAGCAAATTAAGATTTCTGAAGACAAGACAGTCTCTGTTATGGGCACAGCTCCTCCTCATCAGCAACAGGGTGGTTCCAAGAGGACCAGAGTTTCTGCTCTGTTCTGGTTACACAGGATGTTTTAAGATTGTACCCCACAGAGGCTTTTTAAACGATGCATTCACAAAGGGCACAGATCCATTAGAAAGCCAGTGCAAAGCATCTTTCATTGTCTGTCACATGTCCTCTTTAAGGAGCTTCCCTGAACTCTTATGAACTCAGTACCAGAGCACAACCTCATCACTGCGTGTGCAGCTCTACCACAAAACATCTCAGTAATTACCTTCAGGGTCACTGTGTGCATCCCTCAATGGGATGAGGCACCTGCTAGGCTTGGGGCAGGCACCTCTAGCAAGGGCTGCCCAATGTGTAACGCAGTTTGGCCAGTTCTCTGGTACAAGGGAGGGAGAGGACCTCTAAGTCATGGAGTGTAATCAGTGCTGGCTTCAAAACAGCCAGTTTATGGATACTCTGAGCCACGCTAGCCTTTCACCTCCCTTCTTTTCCACTCCTCAGTCCAAACCACTGCTCTTCCCACTCTCCATCTTCACACATTCCCTGACCTCAGTCTGGAGCAAGCACTGAGAAAGGCTGCAAAGGAGAGGAGATGCCCTGCTGAGTGCTGAGCTCTGCCAAGAAGGAAGAGAACTGTCCCATGGGAACAGATGGAAGAGAGTCATATAAGGTAAATGGCAGTTTTCATACAAGAATGCAGGAAACCACATGGCTCTGTGCCAGCTGTCTGAATGGGGTTGTGGGGCTCAGCAAAGCCTCTTTAAAAGGCCAAGCTGCATCAGTATTTGAAATGGGTCATTCAGTTGCTGGCAGATGACAGTCAGGTCAGCGTTTCTACATCTTACATCTTTGGTCTGTTACTCTCTTGCTCTGCCATTGGCTTTTCCTCTTGCACTTCTACCTCAAGGGCTTTCTTCTGCTGATACATGCCAGCCAAACTCAATTTTTTATCACAAATTAAATGCGTAAGCCAGGCCTTGAAGCCAAGAGCCCTGATTCACCCCCACCAGTTTGCTGCTCGGATGAGTTCCTGCTCTCCCCAGCCCCACAACTGCATAGCATTCAGCACAAGGAGTCACTCCATGTCAGGACTGCTGCCTCGTGCCCCAACATCCTTATCACTGTCCTCAAAGACGAGTCAGGTTTGTGACGAGGAAGAACAGACATTAAGAATCAGATCCAGCTCATTTTAAGAGGCCCAGAGCAGGGGCTGGGGCAACTATCCTGTCCCATTCCCCAGCACAGATAGCAGCAGCCTCTTTTCATTTTCATTGCAGGCAAATTTTGTGCTTCTAATAAACACTTTCATTTGAAAGTCAATAGAGCCCTGGATCACAGAGCATGTAGGCACTTCTATCCTTAAATCCTGACGCTGATTTTAGTTTCTCTTTGTGTAATAAATGATCAAAGTAAAGAAGATCCACCACAGCCTAGTGAGTGCATGTGTTTTGTGGGTGGCTTTGTTTTACTTTTGTCTCTCCACAGGAGTGAGTAGGAGAAAATACACAAGCGGAGAAGCAATTTAAGTGCAAACCAAATGTAATGACTCTGCCCGTGATGCTGCAACATTAACCCAAGCTGTAATTGCAAGCAGACTCCTTGATAGGATACACTTGTGTTTGAAAGCCATGATCTGACAGGGGTTTTTCTCACCTTTGACAGGAGCACAATGAAGACAGGTGGATTTACACAAGAGCTCTGTGACTGTGATGGCAAGGCAGGTAAATAAAGGACAACACACTTGAGTACATCTACTCTCCAGACCACTGAAGTCTCTAAGTCCCATGCAACTTGCAGCAGAAGCTGCTAAGAGACTTGCCTCTTGAAGGCAGCAGTCTGAGAAACACATTTTTGACTGGCCAGTCAAACTCCTGTTAACACTTTAGAGATGTAGATAGGCTGCTGGTTAGTCTGCTCCAACATGACACACACTTGTGCTTTGCTGAAAGGGCTTATCTGTCTTGTCAGCAAGGTCACCAGAACAGGGATAGCCTCTGGGCAGACTTCACTGCTCAGCTGAGGCTGTTGAGCCTGCAAGAAGGAATAGCTCTGAAGTGGAAAAGCAGCGGTCAAGTTCACAAAGAAAATAGCTGCTCTTCACAAGTCTGGGCATCCTGTTATTAATAAAACGTGTCAAGTAGGAAGGGTGGCCTCAGGAAACTGCAGAACAAGGCATCAGAAGACCCAGGGAACAGAGAATTGGAGCTCTGAAGTAGAATTCCTATTGTGCTGTGCTAGGCTGGTGTAAAACGCTACCTGTTCAAACTTCCTTAGAGCAGATCTTATAAACTCAGTGCCAAGCATTTACCACTACTTAGCAAGTACGTTCTTCAAGCATCTTTAAAAAGACCATTTACCACTTCAGTTCCTCTTGTTCTGAAAAACAGGACAAATGTCTCAAGAACATACTCTGGAGGGGAAAATAAAACTAGTCTTCACTAAGAACACCAAAAGGTTTTCCTTTTCCAGGGCACCTGAAGGAAGACAAAGTCCAATGCCTTTCCCTGGTCATTTACATTCATCACCCCTCTGATCAGCAACTGCTCCCATGCAGCCTGTGATCTGCAGTATATGGACTGGACAGGAGAAGACAGTTTAAGTCTTAAACCAATGAGCCATTTAGAGATTCTTTCTTTTGCCACCAATTCTTCCCCTCTCCCCAACTTATTTTTCCCTGCTCAGCTCTGACCACTAAACCAGTTGCCCTTTCACTCGCACACCCCTGCACTCCTGTTCCATTTTCCAGCTGCCGTTGCTATTTTCCCTGATGTGCAATTGAACATTAAATGGTTTGACAGGCAGAACATGTACTCACCCAACCACTTACTCCCAATCAATATTCACGTGGAATTGCTGTTAACAAGCAAGAGTTATGCGCACACTTGGAAGGGAGGGCGGCCTCTTAAGTGATCACTTCATCTAAAGGTATGATTGATCTCTAACATCTACCCTAACCAGGAATCAGAGTTTTCCCCCCCACACCCCCCTGTTTCTAGAAGAGTAAGGTCATAGCCTAGACATGGCAGGATCACATTTTAGTGAATGCTTGTTTACACTAGTGTTTCTTTACTCTGAATTGTACACTATTCCTAATGATGCCAGTGGAAGCAATGATGGAAGTGCTAAGCATCGTACAGAGAGAAGGTAAATGGCAAAACTGATGTCTTACTCACTGGGCTTTGAACCACATGGGCAGGATTTGTTTTTTAACACCTCTGCTGAAACAGTTTTAGCCTTGTTATATATAGAGGCACTAAAAGACACTGCCTGCTCTCAAACCTGCCAGGACACTTGAGGGTAAACAAAATTAAGATATTTTCATAAGTGCTTTATGGCACCACACTTCTAAATAAAAATCATAATTCTACCCCTACCCCGTTCTTACTCCTCACTGGGCATCTATTTGATGCTCTGAACAAGCACCACTGGTCTAACAGGATAATCTGAGGACCGATAATGAGGACTGAGCAGTTCAGCAGTAAGGAAAGCACAGATGCAGTAACACATACTGATAGCTTCTTGATTTTGTGCTATTTCGTTACAAAACTGAATCCAAGCTTTCAGAGAGAAAAACACACAGAGAATTCTACCCAGAGATTATTTAACTTGCTTTATTGCAGCTGCAACTCTGCTTTTACTCACCCCTGAGCAAACTAAATTGCCATTACTAGCAGTTTTCAGGCAGGAAACTCCAATATGCTAAAACAACTTTCAACTCAGCAAGCTACTTCTGTTTGAAATCTGCTCTGCCTGTGAAGACTAACAAAGGAATTGCTTTTGTAGACATGTGCTTTATTTGCCATATGCCATTAAATGAGACAGTCAATCTACCACAGATATTAATAGTAGCAAGTTTGGGCTATTCTAAGGCTCAAATATGAGGCTATTTTCCGTATTGACCTTAAACAAAAGATCACGGTTGCAAATAACCCTAACAACTAATCTAGGCTTGATCTGCAAGAGGGACAGAACTTGGAAACCAACTTGTGCATTGTACATGAAAGCACCTGCCCTTGGAAAACACACCAGAAAATGCTTTACATTCATGAGTTCCATCTGTCCTGGGGCAATACCTGCTCTTCTGATGAAGCAAGTCTATCCAAACAGGAGTTTATTTTGTCTTGGGGGGTAATGAATATGTGGAGGACACAAAAAAGACACTGTTTCAGTATTGCAACTCCTGATCTTGTGCTCCATCCCACAGGACCCCTTGTGTCCTCTCCTTCGTCCAGAACAAATACAAACCTAGCATGGCCTGCTAAGCAGCATACAGATCCAGAGCGGACCTAGCCCAGCTCAAAGCAATTCTCTACTTGCAGAAGCAGCTGCCAAGGCGTCACAAAACTTATCCTCACTAGTAAATACATAATAAAGTAGCCTCAAGGGGTAACTGGCATTCCATGAGCTGCCACCAACTTTCACTATCTTTTTCCTCTGGCCAATTTCCACACTGCTCTGTACATGCCCAGATTGTTTTCTGATGCTCTTCCATTGAGTTTGATAGCTATGTGCTTTACTGCCGTTGCTTTTCTAGAAGAAAGGATTACTCATTTCCCTGGAATAGCCTCAGATCTTTTGCCATTTCCATGCACTCACAATGCATCTGAAAGCTCGAAGAGGACATGCAAATGATTAGAATAATTCCAACAGAGAAGTCAAACCAGCATCTCTTCTGTTGCTTGGGAGCACATGATTAATGAGAACTTCCTCCACTGGGAAAGGCTCTTGCAGTCTTTGGCCTCAAAAACTAGCAAGACTTTACTCACCAGAGCCTTACTATGAATTCTGAGCAAAACAAACAGGAGGTGGGTTTCAGAGTATCTTATGCCTGTACATTATGTGCATACTGAACAGCCTGATCGCCAGCATTCTTTCTAGTCACTTTTCCACCCCAATATATTTACATTCAAAAATAGAAGCTGAGTAGCGTAGCCTATAGCACGGACCAAATCCCCTCAGAAAGCAACTCTCAATCCAGCATCTGAGGGGAATTGCCCAAGTAAACAGTAGACAATTGGTCCCTGTAGATATTACACTGCATAAGAACTGATGCAAGCAAGGACAGGGGATGCATCTGCTCCCACTGATGGGCCTACAACTACATATGTACACTTCAGAGAAAGTTTTCCTTGTGCAAGTAATGATGAAGCATGGGAGGCAGAGCCTTCTGAGCTGCCCAAGACACGTCCTGAACACAAGAAGAGCCTGCTGACTTCAACCGGGCCCCGCACACGGCTGCATCTGAGTCATCTGGATTTTGTGCTTATGAGTACAAAACCACTTGCTGTGACCCAGATGGAATTAGCAGAGTATTCTCCTTATTTCTAATTGTTAGATCATCCTTTCTTAACTCCGGCAAAAATGACTTGCAGACTAAGCCTCTTGGGGATCAAGGCAGCTGTTTTGTTTGTACAGCATTAGCACAGCAGGATCCCAGGCCACAAATGGCCTCCAAGGCTACCTCTACACTGCTGTATTAGCTCCAACCTCAATTCTTCATTTAAGCCCAAACTTCCCAACTATCAACACCGCCTACACAGAGGTTCATACTCCGGCCTCGTCAGGAACATGAAGTGAGCTCACACCTCGTGTAGAAACCAGCTCAGGCTTGAGCTATGCTCCACGAACAGTACAGATGCAGCAGTTTTGAGCTCTTTCCTCTAACAAGGACCATGCTGCCCCAGTCCACATTTGAGCTCATCACTCCGTACAAGCAGATTTAGCACGTTCCCTGCCACTCCCAGTTTTTCAATTCTCCATGTATTTAGTTTTCAGATTTCACATGATATATTTTGCCTGTGGCACAGTAGATCACTTACCCTTCTCCCATTAGCCCTCTCTGTTTAATTACAGTTTAATGTGAATTGATCTTCACATTAATGAGCCTGTAAAGAAGATTGATTTTCTTCAAGAGACTTTTATGCTCAGTTTGGCAGCAGAGTAGTCCTATTGATTTCACTCTCCCCAGTAAATATGCTGCAGAGTGTCACTGCATCCTCTGTGTATCAGCTAATCCTATTTCACACTCTTTTGCTCCAAAAATCCCTATTCTGACTTCCTTGTTATCTGTGCTTATTGAGAGCAAGATCATGGGGCCAAAGCATCTCAAGCAGCTTTGACTGTTGCTAATATACAGCTGACTGCCGTGGGTCACTATCCCCTTTGTTCCTAAATGGTTGGGGGCTTAAAACACTTAAGAGTGAAAGAAACAAATGTTATTTTTAAGTGTTTAATCTGTTAACTTCCTTAATTCCCAGCTAGCTAAGGATGCAGCGTAGTGCGCTCTGTTTACCATGCTTGCTTCAGAGGTCTGGTTAGCAAGCTTTCCACTGGACAGCCTGTGCTGGCATGCCTGCATTGGTGGATGCTGACTGCATCAGGTTGGTCAGCTTGAAGTCAGGGCAAAGGACAAAGATCCATCATTGTTATCCCATGCAAACATCCCAAATGCCCCTCAAGATGCATTGACCCACATGCAGGTAGATGAAGCAGTGGCACACAAGCCCAGCGTAAGGGCTGAGGTTGTGCCCACACGGAACTGACTGCAGCTCAGGTCCTCCTCTTTACCTGGCGTGCTAGTAAGACCGAGACTCTCCACACAAGTTATTGAGGAGTTTGGACACAGACTCAGTTCTGCTGGAAATAAATGGTTTCTTCCACCTTCCCCTTCCCCACCACATCAGGTAACAGTCTCCTCAAGAACCTACAGAGTTAATGCACTTGAGTTGCAGGAGAAGAGAACACTGGGAAGGGAAATCCTCAGCCAAGAGCATGTCAGTGAAAACATCCTGCCATCAACTCCCAAGTGTCCAAGTCTAGGAACTGTAGCTAAATTACAAATGCTGTGGGAATTTCAGGCAAGATTCTCCTCTCAGCTACTCCGATGTAATTTCGGAATGAATCCAGACTCGGTCTCTCCCCCTCCCAGCTGAATTTCCTGGCTTTTGTTTGCACTAGCAGATGTTTGCATTTAATGTCTGTCTTTATTTGGTAACCCGTACGTAAGATTATTTTTCCCTTCTGTTCTATTAAAAGCCTTATCAAGTCCCTTATGTTTGCTCTTGTCGAGATGAGCAACTTTGGCAGTATTTTCAACGTGCAAGGGAAACAAACTGACTCTTCAAGGAATAATTAAGCTGAACTAAACTTCACGGCAGTATAATAGGGCATAGCATGTTTGATACACATGTCTGCATCCATCTGCAGCCTGAAACACCCAAAGATTTGTAAAGAACCTTGAGAACTGTCTCTCCAACAGATTCCCACATGCTTACATACACACATAACTGGCCCATGGTCCACACATATGTGGGGGTCAAGATTGGGGTGATGGAGACAGGTATGGGAAACCCCAAAATAGCCACCAAGCTCATTAAAAGAAACCTTCTTGGAAAAGGAGAAAAAGTCTCTTCCCCACTTTAGGAAGAGTAGGATATGAAGTAACTCATTCAAAGGGGTTGTTTTGAGTGACAAATAGACAACCCTTGGTTCTATAATACATTTGCAGCCCTTTGGAAATACTTAACCACATGCAGTATACAAGACCTACTTCAGAGGTTTGTGAGGTAAACACACTTCACACATTTCTAAACACTGAGGAAAAAAAGAGGAAATGTATTTATTTTTCTTTAGCAGTAAGAATACACTGTAACACTATACACTTAAACATAAACCAGTTTCTCAGTACACAGTCTTCATTATGAGTCTTCACCCTGGGTTTGGTTTGGCAGCCTCTCCAATTATTACTTCACAGATTCGAAGGCCAGAAGAAACCAGTATGACCATATTATCTGATTCTTTACATCACATGAGGCCAAAGAACTTTACCCAACGATTTGCGTATCAAGCCCATTAACCCAGAGTTGAACTGAAGGATCATCTTTTAAGAAGCCATCCGATTGATTTAAAGACTCCCAAGGATAGAGAAAGCTTCACTTCCTCAGCAAATCACTGCAATGCAAGTTAGCAGCATCGATTAAAGCAGGTACTTTAAAACAGCTTTCAGATTATTTTTACCTCTGATAAAAATTAAAAGGGAATGCAAAGGGGCGGAAGTGGCATTCTCTGAAACAAGCTAAACAAAGAGATCCTTCTTGCAGAGGTATGACAGCAGCATTACAAATCCCACTATCAGAGTTATTTATGTGCAGCAGCTGAGGAGAGCACTACAGATTTCTGGAAAGTGATCCTAAGCAGGTCTGTTTAGAATACCGTCCTTTTATCATTTGGCTTTGTACTTTCCTCTTCCTTCTGCACCACTCTGAAATTTCAGAGGAGCTGTAAATCTACTGCCTTCCACCAGTCAGTATTCCTCCTTTCCAAACTGCTTACTTCATTTCAGGAATAAAAACCCCAAAGCTCCGGCAATTTGGGCTTTTGCCAATACCTAAATTAATAGCAAAAATAACAACAGGGGCTTGTGAAACTCAGATCATTTATAGACTTCGTGAGAAAGAAAAGCCAATTTGGGGGGCCTAAAACTATATCCTGGATGGTAAACTGTGTGCAAGCTATCCCACTCATAAATCACAGCTCGGGAGTTCTCTTTGAGTCCCAGTGCATAGCACACTGGGTTATGCCACAGCCTGGTGAGCTCAGTTCAAGTGGCAGGCAGATGGCCTCTCATGTCAGGGGATCGTGCCTTAAACAAGGGACCCTGCTCAGAGGGAGCTACCACCCTGCTCTGCAGCCAGCAGCCCCCAGATCACGCATCCGGGCTTCACATGTGGTCATGCAAGCAGCGAGAGGCAGCGGCAGGAGGCAGGAATCAAACAGGATGGTTTCACACCAACCGCACACGACTTATTTGACAGGTCTGATAAGTGCTGAGACACAAGCCACCCCTCCGCCCAGGAGGTGAAGTGATTACTTATGCATTTAATAGAGACAACACTTGCTAGATTCAGTGCTCATGATAGCAGAGGAGCACTTTGGCTCTTCACGAGCTCTGCAGGAACACTGTATACCCAAGAACCAGATGAAAGGAGCCGTATCTCAAACAAAAGTTCAACTCACTTCACGCCAGGAGCGAGATATGGACACCAATTTGAAGCTAAGATCCTTAAACTGAATTAAGTCAGTGAGGGAGTTTGTCTGCTTTGCACATTTTAACACTGCCTAATGGAAGAGCAGGAACAGTGCCAGTTCGTTTCACCCAATTCTGTCCTTCATTTAAGGAATAGGAATGTACTTTCAGTGCCTCAGAGCAAATCATAGCCTTTTGAGCATGAGAGGCCAATCACCTGGTAGTATGGACATGGGCATCTTCCACTACAAGGAGAAGCAAATCCTTGGCAAATATGACACTGCAAGGCCATGCACACTGGAAGCCATCACTTGAACTGCTCAAGCACTTTGCTGGAGTCTGTATCAGCTATAACCACTTCCCCTTCCCAGGAACTTGGGAGGTATCATGTATACCTCAGCAAAATTCCTTCTCGGTGTGCATTACAAGCAGACACATGCAAAAGTAATTCTAGAAATCCAAATTCTTAAGGTATAAGTAGTTTGATATTATAATGTCTTTATTCCCTTCTACAGCATCCTTAAGAACCTTGGCACAGATACACAAGGGCTCTCAGGTGTCTAACACTTTGTGGGCACCTAAACTACTAAAGAGTTAGGAACTTCAAAGCTTCTGCAGATATACCCTTACAATCACCAATCACCCTCTCAAAAGGAAGGAAAAAAAGGTTGAAAGAGACCATAAAAATGGGTCTGGAATGAGTTCCCTGAAGGATTAAGATGTGAATGGTTTTAAGAGATCTGAACAGTACCACGTTAAAAAAAACCCACAACAATAAAGGTAAAATTATATACCCTTTTAACAGCACGAGTATGACATAACGGTTGAAATTCAAAGGCAGATGAGAAAAAAAGTGATTTTACTCAATATGCACTAACCTGGGGTATTTTCTGATATAACTTATGACATGTTACCATTGACCATGAGCACAGCAGCAACTGAGCCCAACCTCACACCAGTAACACAACTCCGCATGTTTCTTCATTGAGGTGCCCACAAACTTGATAATGAAATCTGAAGAGTCAACAGAAGCGGGTGTGACACACACAAAATCCTCCTCAGCAGCACCTAAACCTACGCCATAAACCACCCAAAGCCAGAAGAGCAGCAGTGACTTACAGGTGGAGGGATCGGACGCTGGAAGCAGCAGGTCCCAGGGAGGGAATGGTGGTCAGCTCATTGTTGTCCAGTCGCCTGCACAAACACAAATTAGTTGTTGAAGCAAGCAGCCTAAAACCGAGCATGCAGGAGCAGGGGATGGCTTCAGCACCTCCTTATCCAACCCCCTCAACTCTCCAGGAATGCTGATGTTTTGGCATCAAGGAGCTTGTCTCGATCTCCCCAGTGGTCCCACCTTATCCTCCAAATCCAACCATTTAATGAAGGGAAAGCATCATAACTGGTCCCACAGGATCTTTTTCACAAAAACAAAGCTTTTTATCTCCCTTTCCACCCATTTCCTTAAGCAAAGCCACCAAGGAAGGTCCTTATGCCACTCCAACTTGAGTTTCCAGTCATCACAGAGCCAAGCCTGAGATAGGAGACTGTTTCCACCCATGGCCATCCTCAGGACAATGAGTTTAACTCCCTCTCCACAAAGCAGCCTCTCTCTACTTGCCCCTCCATGCCAGGCCAGGGTGCCAGGGCCATGCAGAATGGTGGTCTCAGTCCTTCTCCCCACACCATGCAAATCCCACAAGGGCAGTCCCACAAAGCCACAAACACACACATAAAACCCACTGTGGGCATAGCAATGCCACCAAATGCAGGTGACCCGCTCCACCCAGGGAGCACCATGCAGCCCCCCCAGGGCTAATGGCAATTGCAGACAGAGCCCTGCTGCTGGAAACTGCGGTATAAGAATGTCCCCTTCAATGGCCTAATGTTTGAAGTGTTTTTCTGACTGAAAACAGATCCTCGCCATGTGACCGGCTCTTCCTTGGTTTAAAGAGCCCTTGTTTGTATGGTGAATTAGTCAATTAATTACTGTAACAGTCGCTTGTCTGGCTGCTTGAGAATTACCTAATTTCTCAGCCATCTTGCTCCCCACTGCCACATGCCGAAGTGATTAAAGCTGAGCCGGGCAGCACACGGCAGCTCCACAGGACCCCAACCACCTCTGATCAGCGACTGATTGAGGCAGAGCCTCACTGGGTCTCCTGACACTGCCTTTAAACCATTCCCTTCTGCTCTGATCACCACTGGGTGCAAGAAGCAGAGCATCCCCACAGCAGGCAGTGGACCACAGTGCAGTTAAGACACAGCATGAGTCAGGCAATCCTAGATTATGGTGATTCTTTATTTCTTTCCTTTAAAATGATTTTTGGAAGGTGGGAGAGGGCAGCAGCACATCCATCCCAGAACTTCCTTCTGGCTCCCCCGAGAGCAGGCAAGGGATTTGATTTCATGAGGAGTCCCAGGCACTTCTCGGATAAAAGCTCTCCTCAGGCTCAGCTCTGCCTCTGACATTATACCCATACCTTAAAATGTAAGGGGGAAAAACAAAGCCAGATGCATTGCAATGCAGCATGGAGCTCCACTTTGCAACTAAAAGCTCATTGCTGCTCATATTACGGCAAGGATATAGAGCTTTCGAAGATACAAAGCTAGCTGGAAAGAGCATTATGTTGCTTATACCTGTGCCATGTTTTCATTAACATCCAACTGAGCATCTTTTGAAACAGCATGGGAGAGGGATAGGTAGGCTTACCCTCCCCTAGCCTGGGTCAGCTCTGCTTAAGCAGCTCCAATGCCAACCGGCATCTAACTGGTCAACCCCTCCTCTGACATAAGTGTGATTTTCATCTATCAGCCTCCTGTCAGGTCAGAAGTGGTTTTCCCACCTCATTTTCTCTCCACATTCACACGCACCAGGTGTCAATACAGAGACAACAGCTAACTCGGTGTTTGCCTTGATTTCCCTCCCATCTTGTCCTTCTCCCATATAAAGGAACGAAAAGGAGGGGAGGGCAAAAACCAGCCAAAACAGAACAGCCAGGCTCAACAAATTTAAACTTTCAGCCTCCTTTCTCCTCCCCATCCCTCCCCTTTGATGACACAAACCCGCTGCCTTTGGATGCTGAGGCAGAGCAGGAGGGGGGCCACCCATATAAAATATTTACGGTCCAGTTGCCAGGCTGGTGTCAAGCTGAAATGGAGCCTGCTCAAAAATAGCACAGCTCTCCAGAGCCTTCAGTGAAAGGCACTTTAGCAAATAAAAGGTGAGTTGTTTGGGGAGGAATTTCAGCACAGTTACTACTTCTCTGTTACAAATGAGATTCGAAAACCTGAGAGCTGTGCAGCCACTGCTTTCTTGGATCCTGTGATCCGTATGACCTGAGGAAGCCCCAGAAAGGACCACAGGGTCTAACTCCAAGCAGTACCCTCCATCCCACCCTTTCAACCAAGGGATGGGAATGGAGAGACCCCAGGGGTTGTTATTAAAGGGGGAGCACTGGTGACTTGAAGTAACGTCCCATCCCAGCCCTATCACCTGAGCCTTCATCAGCACAAAGCTACTTATGTCAGAGCATGTGGGTTTCATATCACTTTGAACCACTAAATTTCATCCCACAGACTTGAATATTCAAGGGGAAAAAGCTTCTCAAGCCTTCACCTCACCCAGGGAAAGGGAAAAATGTAGGGTAAATACAGCTGTAACTTTATTACAATCTCAGTAAAGCAAACCCAGAGCACCCAAGATAAGCTATGGAGTTTAAATCTTTTAGTCTGCAGATATTTTCTTAAAATCAAGGGAAAACAAAAAAACCACTTATTATTCACACGCAGAAAGACAGAGAACTTTGAGCCTTATCTGTAAGGCTCAGGAACTACAGGCACCATGTTGGTAGCATCATGGGAGGTTTCAGGTCTTATCAATGCATCTATTATTTGGGGCAATGTCTTCCCCCGAGGGTGACTTGGTTTGCCCAGCACAGTGAGCACAGCAAAACACCAACTTGCTCTCAGGACATGCTACAGCACGATGCTTATTTCATGACTGTTTGTAAAGGGCTTAATAAAAAAAACCACTCTCAGAGAGGAGATGCTCGGGCAGTACAGATGTGGTTCTCTTTGTGAAATGCAGTTTATTTCAGTGGTCTGTGGTTTAGCTGTTATTCAAAAGCAACCAAGATTGGTAGATAGGGCTTTTAATAGAGCTTCTCCCTCACACTTTCCAGAGCCTGCCTTCCAGGCTCTGCTCCAGACCTCTGCCTCCCTCCCAGGCTCCCATTTCTGACTGCTCCCTTTTCCCTCCTCCTCACTCCTCTGCTCTCTCCCTTTTACCTAACCCTGACACAGCAAGCAGCTCTTATCTGCACTATTACTTTGCAGGCTGCATCACTTACCTACCCCAAACCCTTCTTTTAGTGGCTGACTGTTCCATGCAGGGCTTGTCCTGCCCTATACACATGCAGCACTTTGCACAGGGAGCTCCCCGCCTCAGGAATCAGAACCCCCCACACATTTCCCAGCCCCAAGCTCCCTGAAGTCACATGCCTTCAGGCATTTCCACAAATAAAAGCTATTGCTAAGCCACAATCATGTTAGGATAATTCTAAAGTCTCATGGGATCAAGGCTGCAATTCTCTTCTTTAAGCACAGAGTAATTTAAGGCTTTCCACAGTTTAAAGTTGAGAAAACAGATCCTGTAGGCAGGGTTTCGCTGACCTGCATCACTTTCTCTCCCCTCCCAGACTGCTCTCATGACGAACTGATTTCAGAGCACTGTAGTCACTCCTCACTTGATCATGATCAAGTCCTTACTATTAGTATAAACAGGGAAGCTAGGGGCAAGATGCTACACGGTCCCCATGTTCCAATCCTGTAGACATCAGTCAGGTAGAACTCCTGCCATAGCAAACCCTTTTGCCTATTTAAGAACAGCAGGATCTGGCCCCTCCACAAGCCTCAGAGCCAACACTTTAATGAAAACAGAGAGAGGACAAGAGAAAATGCATGATATCCACAGAGCACAGTATTGTTTCAGAAAGGAAATGTTTTTTCAGTTTCCCATGAGGCATCAGTAGCTCTTCAAACAGAGCCCAAACCTCAAGTATGCCAGCGATTCACCATTCAAACACGAGCTCATTACCTCAACCCACCACTTGCAATTTCAGTCACTTTCGGTTTTCAAACCCCAAAATCAGAGCTCCAGGAACCACTGACAAGCACAGCTTCTCTGCAAGTGTAAGTGCTGAGCAAAGACCAAGGGCCAGGAAATCCTGTGATTCCCTAAACAAGGTCTCTTTATCAGCAAGGAGGGTCTGGCACAGCCACAGGGACCATCACCAGCTCCTTCTCTTCCCCCACCAAAGCAGAAGACAGCTCTGTTGTTTTAGCCTCACCTCGCAGGCTTCAAACAGAACTTGTTCTGGTTCCACAAAGGAGCACAAATGTCAGAGAGGAGGAGACACAGTTAAGTGCTTTGTTATCCACTACACTACACCTTTGTTTCCTGGGAGATTTGGGTTAGGTTGGCATCAGGTATCACAATCCAGGCTGTTCTGCCTTGCTTCAGGGTTATCCTTTCAGCAAGGAGCTTTGTGTGTATGTTCAGGTGTGTTAGCTGAGCATTGCACAAGACTGACGGAGGCAAACTCCAGTGATTGCCAATAACAGCCGTGCTGTTTCAACTGGGGTGTTGTGTTCTGCTAACTGTTTAGTTTAGAAACGCCCAGCACAGGTACACTGTGGAGTAAATAAAACACTATACCAAGTCAGATCTGCTCGTTCAAGTTAACTAAAGGAAGGCGCTCTCTTAGGAAATTACACACCATTTCCTCCTGGCACACAAAGCGCCCTGGCAAAACACAGGTTTAAACGATCTGAAAGAATACTTACACTTCCTCCAGGTTCGACAGCTCTGCAAAGGCAGAAGGATCAATCTCCGTCAACTTGTTGCAGCTCAGGTTTCTGTTAAAAGAAGAGACAGCAGGATCAGCGCAGTGCAGTTACCATGCTCACAAAAACACAGACTCAATTATCCTGGATTGCAGTGGGAAGGTGGGGTTTGATTTGTTTTAAACAAGACCACTTGAACATGGCAGGGCAGCACTTTCCTGTCCAATACATGAATGAGTTAAGTTCCGTGATCAGAATGTTATCTAGCTCTCCCGAAGCTTTTTCCTCTCTTGCATTAGTGTGGTTTTAATTTGTCTTTATATTGCACAATTACATTTATTATTCTTCTATTGGTTATTCACAACCACAAGACTAATCACAGATGAATAGGATATTTCCTGACAAATTAGAGTCTGAACTGAAGCAATCAGCAAACCTTCTGCTCAATATTTTATAGCTATATTCACACAGAGTATTTTCACAGACCAATGTTATTACATACAAAATAAATACACACAGGTACGTACACTTACTAGGTATAAACATAAAATATATTCTACATTTTCTACCCAGATATTTTAGATCACTACATGTTTTTTTAATCAGTGATTACAGTTACTCATGTAGGAGTACACACTTTGGTCCTCAACAACGTGAACCAACTGACAATAGAAATCCAGATCATATTATAGCGCGTCACTGATGGATGGCAAATAGGTTGTGCTGTATTATCTGAAAACAGCCTGGTGGGAAAGCAGAACTGCCTTGCAGGACATCCCTGCTTGGAAACACACTCAGAGCTCAATGTGCCTCTGGAAGAGATGCACTGCAAGGATTGCTAGTGACAGCAAGCACAAAATAATGCAAATAAAGAACCAGCTCATGGGATCATAGAATGGGTTGGGTTGGAAGGGACCTTCAAGATCATCCAGTTCCAGCTCTCCTACCACGGGCAGGGACACCCTCAACTAGATTACGTTGCTCCTAGCCCTGTCCGACCTGGCCTTGAACACTGCCAGGGATGGGGCAGCCACAGCTTCTCTGGGCACCCTGTGCCAGCGCCTCAGC
>JANHGB010008007.1:0-11914 GCA_026283785.1 Coracopsis vasa
ATGCAGAGTGTGAAAGTCAACCACACTCTCCTAGGCAGCCCAGTAACAGCTTTTCTGGTGCTGCATCGTGTGGTCCATCATCATATTTTCCTTGTGAGCCTGTCCCTCCCCAGTGAGGGACCACCCTCTATGAATCCTGCTGCAGCTCTAGGCACAGCAGACGACAGAGCCAGCACCAGCAGTGCACATCCAGAGCTTCAGCTACCTGCAGCGCCTTGCTGCCACCCCTGCTCGCACAGGAGCCGCCTCACAGCAGAAGCTGCCATGCTGCAGCTCCTGCTGAGCCCTGAGCCTGCCCCAGTGGGCTGGAAGCCAGGTTGCAGGAGTCATGGGCTTTGCTGTGACAGCAGCACACGGCAGTGGCCTCAGCTCTGGCAGGACCACACTGAGCCCCCACATCTCTCAGCAGAATAAAGCAGGGTGTTCAGGAATGGACTTAGCAATGGGCAGGTTGCTGAGCTGGGGGTGCCCCAGCTGCCATCAGACAGGATGTAGAGGCAGGGCTGCACTGTCTCTAAAACCAACCTTACCAGTTGAGGTGGGTTTAATGGCCAGTCTCACACTTTCTCACGAAGTCCTGTAGACAGACTGTAATTTTGGCTCTGGACAATGTGTGTTAGGGTTGCTGTGCAGGAATGGAGAGTCTGAAGGTGCCTAGTCTGTCATGGCAGAAGGCCTTTGACTGTGAAGGGTGCCTCAAGATCCTTTCAGCAGTGAAAATGCTGCCTTGATTGTTGGCAGAGTGGTAAGTGTCTAGGGAATTTTTTTAAAAAGGTAGGTGAGGATTGTGTGGGTTATTAGTTTGGATCCAGATCTCCAGGCTGTACTTGAATAGGACCTGTGCTGTGATCTCTCCTGCTGTTCCTATAAAACCAACATGCTGTGGGGCTTGACTTCAGTGCACAGCAAGTCCCCTCAAGGGATGATTACAATCTTGTTCTGGAAAAAGAATGGGTGACGGTATTTTGAAGCAAACTTTTTAAGAGATGGAAGCTTTTCCACAGCTCAGTAAGCATACTGAGAGACTTATTAAAATAATAACAGCATATTTGTTAATAAGTAATTGCTGGGAACTTTCAGCCAAAGATGCTGAAGTTCTTTCCAAATTTCACTGACCAAAATTGCAAACAGATAAGGGTTGCCTAATCCATCATTACATATTGTCACCACTGACAGCTATTTAATTGCTCACAGCAGACAACTGCTCAGTCGCTATCATGTTGGTGCAGAGAGCAAAGAATATACTGTATGTGCAAGGAAAAGCGGGTAGAAAAGAGTGGGTGAAGAAGTGCAGGTTTCACTCCAAGATGGGCTTGGTCATGCAATAGTATCCCCACTTTTTAGTGGGATCATTCATGAATCTGTTTACAAGCTGTGATTTTGTGACACTTCAGATAGTCCCCACTAGAACAGTGGTGCAGAAAGTTGTGATGTGTTCAAAATTACTGTTGTTGTTGTTTCCTGCTGAAAGATGACATTCAAGCCAATCCTGAGACTCTTGGACTCTTTCTTGTGTTTAAATGCATTGAAAACTATGATAAGGCCTGCTCCAGACTTCCCAGTAAAGCCTTGACCTATACCAAGTACTTAATTTTAGTCCACCTCTCTCTCAGTTGAGAGAGATTTCATTGCCAATCTCTGGTAGCCTAAATTGGCTTATAGTGATCTCTGTTGAATATGGAAGAGCACCAGATGCCTAATTTATGTGCATCAGTCAAATGCTAAAAGGCCATGGATGTGAATCCAGGCCAAAATGCTTGCGCATTTTTGACTACATCTGTCTGACTGTCTTAGTGATGTTACACCTGTCTGTATCTTAATATATCTGCCACCTCTTCATATTAAATGAATTTATCCTCATTATGAAATCACTCTTGAGAGTCCATTGCTAATGAAGCTGCTTCTTATTTATTTTTGAAGCTGTATATAAACAACTAGCATTATTAGTACACAATTACCAGAAAGTAATCAGGATTACTGTAAACATAGTCTACAAAACATACTGCAAATTAATATTCATGCATTCCTCTAATCTGTCATTTGAGGCAAATACATGTTTTCAATCAAGACTTCATCACAAAAGTGGAATATTGTCGGGGAAAATGGAATGTTTTCTCCTTCAGTGGAATTAAAGGGAAAAATCCTGTGACTATTTTTCAAGTTCTGGGAAAGGGGACTACTGCGGCTGCTGATGTACAATTGAGCATTGTGTTGGTGATAAGAAGGAAAAGAAAATCTACACTCAGACATACCTTTATGCAGATGTATTGCAGCTTTCAATCAAATGTGTACATCTGAGTCCAACAATGTTGTTTGACAGCCTGGCGCCTGTATTTGCAGGAAGCCTAAGGTTTAGGATAGCTAAAGCAATGTGCCTGAATTCTGCTGTTAGTAAACAACCATAGGTGTTTTGTTGCTGAACTAGTAAAACTAGTGGCTTGGAAATCAATATTCTGTAGCTTATTCATAATAAAAAGCATGATGTTTGCTCTGCTTAAACTCTGCTTTTATACATTCTTCACACAACTGGGAATTGGCCGGTAGTCTAAATTAAATGGGAATTATTACAGACCAGTAATGTATTTTCTATTTCATTAATATTAATGCTCAATTTTTATGTGTTTGGGAGTGATTTTCATTTACTCATTTTTAGATGGTCAGAAGAATAACTACAGTTAATAGTAGCTGTAAAGGTAGAACTCTTTCAGAACTGAGTGGTAGAAAATTGAAAACTTAGAATTCATATTGAGATGGCTCAAAGTAGGAGTCACTTTTGAAAATGTAAGTTATGCATAGTCATATAGAAAGAGTGGCAAAGCTGATTTTTGTCTCTTTATTAAATTTTTTGAGAGTTTAGGAAAAATAAGAGGAGAAAACTGTGGAAAATTGTGATCATTCTTCTACTTTCTAAAATTACTTTGCTGTAAGAGTCATAATTGTTATGTGCTCATTTCTGCAAACGTCCAAGTAGTTAAGGTCTGTAGAAATGAAGGCCATAGTGAACCACAGATTATTTTTTAGCCTAAATATTTCAGGACCAAAAATCTTGTTTCCACAAGACTGCAACGGTAAGGAGCTTGCTAATGAGAACTGATCACACGGTTATGTGGTGATATGACCATATGATGTGCTAATGCAAGTGACCTTCAATTTGTTTGATTATCTAAGCCACAGAAACCATGATGAACCATGTTCATGAACTTCCTAGTTGCTGAAGGTTGCATTGGACACAGAGCTGTCTGTTGTCTTGTGGTCTGGGTATGTATCTGAAAGAATGATAGGTAATGGGTTTTACAGAAATTCCAACAAAATTAAATGGAATCATGCAAAGTCTGCCTTTCTTCCTGCCTGCAAAAGAAAGCATTCTCCATTTTTGATAATTTGAGCCTGTCCATCAAACTACACCCAACTATTGCTTAACAAATGAGGCAGAGCATTCTCATTGAATAATGTGTCCTTACATAGATAAGACTCATAGTTAGAAACATTATAATAGAGTTGAGGTTCAAAGAAGAAAATAATAGAGATTAAAAAGTAAAGACATGTATTTTCCAAAAATTTTAACATTTTAACAGATAATGCTGCAGTGGAGCAGAATAATGCTGAAAATAAGATAGTAAGAAGCAAAAGGCATTTTCAGGTACCAGGAGTATTGGAAAGGGTATGTTCTTGCTGCAGTAATTGTGAGGGGAGAGGAAGAAAGCTGGTTTGACCTTAAATCTATTTTGATTACCCAGGTCAGAGAAACCATCATGGACCACATTTCTGAAATGTACAGTGAAAGGATGATTGCATTTAACAGAGAATCTGAGGCATCAAGCAGAAGGAGGGCAGAACAGTGGCTCACAACACTTATATAAAGAAGTGATGTGTGACTTCTCATACACTTGTGTTTCTTTATGTACACACTTTGGGGATACTATATGCCTGATGACCATTACTATAGACTTTTACCCTTTGTATTTCTAAAGATGTGTTCACAAAGGTTTTATAGTGTATGTGGCAGAGGTGGTTTAAATGTGAATTTTTAGATACAGATTCTGCAGGAAAGCTAAAAAAAAATTGATTAAGAGTGATGGAATACAACAGCCAGCTGACAAAGTTTAATGAGAAATGATTCTGCATGAAACACAGCTTGGTAGCAAGAAAGGATACAGAAAAGACAGGGGAAAAAATATAAAAGGACATTAGTTTTAGAAATTTTGTTGTGGTGAAAAAGTTGAGGACAGTGGGTACCTTTAGAAAGCCCTTAAAATCTGTCATACAAACTCTGCTCTGCATCTGCCAACAATGAAGGATTTCTAGGGCATAGATGACAAATTGTATATTAACTTCTTGCTGGGCTGAGGACTTATTTTAATACTTATTTCCTGTCTGCATTTGAAAAAAATATATAAAAAACCCTGAAATGTAGTCAATCAGTTCTAAGTATTTGATGAAGGACAAAAAAAGAAAATCAGAAGATTTACTTTCGTATCCCTTCTGGGAAGACGATGGTAGTGCTGATGAAAAGCATCTACAGCTATATGCAGAGGAAGATCAAGAGGAGGACTAAAAATTTAGGTGTAGCACTTATATAGGGTAACATTGACCAAAGAAATCAAAGGACAAGGTCTTATTCCTGATTGTTCCTTTATTTTCACTACATTTTTGTTCTATGTATTTCTTTCACTAAATAAATAGGGATGTAAAAAATAATAATATTTTTTTTTCAGATTCATAAAACATTGGTGGTGTATCATCTGAATGCAAAAATTGCAAGAATTTGGAATCCCTGATAAAACTGTTAGAAAGATACAGCTATGCATCTGATAGCTCTGATACTGGATAAGGGCAGGGCACTGTTTTTTTTCGTACTTACTGAGGCTATTAAGGAAGCTGACCAGTTGTTGCAAAAGCATCTTGTGTATGCTGATAATTTAAATGCAGAAGATGTAATGCAATAGATGAATGAGATTGGAAGGAAACAGAAAACAAATGGGATTTAATTCAATACAGAAAAATTGTTCATGGTTATATGTCAGCATAAATATTCTGAGTATACACAGCAGTATGATCATGAGTATGATCATGAGTATCAGAAGACCACTACTTAGAAAAGAGTGACAATGAGGAAAGGATAAGGATTTGAGTACACAGTGCAAATACCTTCAAAGGGCAAAGAGTAAAACTAGTTTAATTATCCCATATTCAGATGATAGGTTTGGAGGTTAGGAAAGTGGGAGACAAACAAGCCACATCTCTCAGTAAAGACCATTTTGTGTTTGACTTGTCACCAAACATTCAGAAGATGAAGGAATAATAATGATCTGTGAGGAGATTATTGATGAAGGGGGAAAATATTCTATCATTAAAATGAGATGCAAGCAAAGTATGATTGTGCCCTAAGATCTATGTGGTTTCAAGAACCTGGATGAAATGGATTACTGTCCCATTAAAATGAGGTACTTGCACAATAGATCTCTACCCTGTGACAAAGGGCAGCAGCCGCTGGCTCTAAGGGAATAATGGGAGAAAGAAGCTTTTGTGGAGAATATGAAACTTGGCATGAGGAATATCAGAGCCTCAATTACATGGGAGAATATACTGTAATGGATAGTTCTGTGCTGTGAAGGTGATCGAGTGTGATTCAAAGAGATGTTTTCTTCCCAAATTTCTATGATTGTGTGATAGAGCTTTGATTCTTGATTCATAGCCTTTCATTTGTCACACTCACTTTTGGAAAGCATGGGATTTTAATATTTCTGTCCGTTGTTCACTGGTTGCATAAAAGTAACAACAGAAGATGGCAGCAGAGATTGCTGATTCCATCTCATTTCTTTGTACGTGCAGCAGAATGCGGATGCTCAGTGAAAGAACACAGAGTGAACTTTCCTTTAAAAACATACCAATTTAGTTCTAGGAAGATAAATCCATTGACTCTAAGAACACATTAATCAGTTCATTTTTTATGGAAATGAAGTGGGAGTTATGGAAAAAAACCCCATATTCCTTGTCTCTTCCATATGTCTTAATGGCAACACTTGCGAGTAGATAAGCTGGTCCTTGCAAAAGACTGCGGACACGTACCCTTTACATAGCATTTCTGCCTTAGCAATAGCTCATCAGAGGCAGGCACCCTACATTCCACATAAAAATAAAATAGATTGAAAATTATGAAGAAGGTCTGAAAAACTTTTTATATATAGCTGCTTAAATTTCAACAGGTGACTCAAAGTACAAATAATAACGTCAAAAAAGTATCCTTGTCAGACTAGTGTTTCCTCTAATAGCAAGCCATTGTAAAGATCTGCCTATAGGCTAACTTGACCCTCTGATTGCAGGCAGTGCATGTGGGTGTGAGCTTAGACACATCA
Organism: Coracopsis vasa; assembly: GCA_026283785.1. Lineage (NCBI taxonomy): Eukaryota > Metazoa > Chordata > Aves > Psittaciformes > Psittacidae > Coracopsis > Coracopsis vasa. The sequence goes on from JANHGB010008007.1 coordinate 6,357, forward strand.
GATTGCAGAGAGAGTAATGTATTTTATTAGACCAACTGGTACAGCTAGAAAACAAAAGCTTTTAGACACAACCTCCTTTTCATGTCACAGAGAGACATGTACCCATGCCAATTTGTGCACAGACTATGGCTCTGCTTTACAGCTAATCCTACCTCAGGGAGAGCCGGAGCATCGTTTCTCAGAGACAGAGAGTATGAGGGTGGATATATTTATAGAGGATGGAGCTGAAGCAGAAGCAGTTTCTTCCACAGTGCCACTGCTGCCTTGCTGCCCAAAGTGTATTTGGAGTAGTTGTCTCTGCTTCTACTCTGGCTGCTACACACTAATGTTTTTGTACTTTTGCCTGTGTCTAAGGAAGCTTACTTGAAATTTGTCTGTGCTTCTGCTGCTTTTCTAATGGCTATAGGAGAGCCAAGATGCTCTTGGGGTTTTTTTCATCCAGCATCTCTGCTTCTGTGCTGAATATTAACGGTTTATAGAACTGTATAACTGAGGCTGACAGACAACCTAGTTGCTTGAATGAAGGCAGAAGTATGACTCAGGTTTACAAATTCAAGCCCTTATTAGCCTTCAGAGTGGCTCAAATTAAAGGAGAAAGAAAATCAGTGGGTAAATAATACTGCTTCCTAGAGGTGGAATTTTCTATATCATCCTTGAATTACGACAGGAATTTTCTGTGCTGCATGTTGAAGAAATTTTGCTGTCTCCTTTCCCAGTTGTGACTGCCACTTGTCAAATAGGATACCTGGAGTTAGGAAAACATAAAGTGTCTGACTAATAGTTCTAATTACACAGTATTATATTTTCTGTCTCTTATATATTTATCTACTTTTCTCTAGTTACTGTAACTCAGTTGTTTTACTCTGGTAATTTCCTTATAATTCTACTAAAGGTCAAAGTTTTCCTGACCACTCTGTCAACCAGAACAAGTTTCTGAAGCAGTAAACTCAGGTGTGGGCATCATATCTTGCTTCAATATTACTTTTTTTAGGTTGAGGTGAGAGCACTTACTCCTCTTAATAAACTTATTTTTTTTACTTCGTGTTATCCTGCTTAGAGTAATCAAGAAAGGGTATAAAAAGAAATAAAATTAAATGTACCCAAGAACACTTGAGAGCTCTGGGTTGAGGCCTGGTATTGGGATCTGACAGACAGTTTGGCACCTTTCTGTAAGACAAATAGTCATTTTCGTTTGAGTCTGGTAAGACTTCACTGGTGCACTTACAGCTTCAGACGGTGGAGTTACAGCTTCTCATAGAAGGATGACAATGTTATGGAGCAAAGTATTCTGAAGAAAGAAAAAGATCTATTTTGGATCTGTGGTTTCCACAGCCATTTCTGTTAAACGGCACTAATATTAGAAGACTGCCTTCCTCCTACTTTTGCAGTTCTTTTTAAGAGCGGACAATTAATATCTTATCTACCAAAATTCCTCCAGTGGACAGTATGGAATATCCATGTGTTACATTCCTGTTTAGACACACAGACCAGTTCTTTAGTGTGGTGTCTCGTAAGTAGACACTGATGATGAAGCTTGTAGAGTTACCAGTATGTCACTGATGATTTGAGTTAATTTGCACAAAGCCTATTGATTTCAAACTATAGTTTGTTGGGAGAGTTTGTCTGTCTCTTGAGCAAATAAAAACTTCAATCAGGTTGCATTTTATTGCCTCAGATGGGTCTAAAACCAGTTACTGAAGACGTCTTCTAGCTCTAAAGATGAATCCTAGTAGTTTCACCAATAAATTGTGCTTCAGCTTTCAGGTTTTAATGATCAGGGTCAGCTCTGACAAAGATGCACTAATTTTCACTGAAAGATAATTTTATCCCTTTTTCCATTCAGTACCTCAGCTTGCTGCTATCACAGAACTGACATCTGTGCCTGTAGGATTTAATAGTGTTGCCTACCAAGAAAATTTCTTTCTTTTTCTAATTCTGAATTTCAAAATTTTTAGGCCTGGAAGCAACGCTTTTCATGCATTTCCTGAAGAAGTGGGTTAGTGATACCCTTCTGAATTCTGGCTGTTCTTCAGTAGACTGAAGATATTTCTAAAAGCTTTGATCTAGACCTTTCAAATTTAGCTGAGTCTGGACTCTTCCAGTATTTGAGTGAATTAATCTCTCACTTTCTTAGGTTTCCCTTGGCCACTCCGTTCTAACTGATAACACAAATTAGATAACGTAGTAAAAAAGCCACTTCATAAACATCATCTGTGATCTGTGCTAGCTATTAGTGCATGCTGTCATTATCCCTATTTTACAAATGTGGAGAGAGACTTCTCCTTACACAGTTTACCTGCTCTGACTTTATCTCAAGTCACTAGTGGTAGAACTGGAATCCTGGAACTTCTGGCACTTTCCTACTCATACTTAGTTGTCTTGGACATTTCTGCCTCATTGAAGATGCTGGTCTGTTCCACTTTGAAGGTCTCATTCCTTTTTTAAAATCTTAAGTATAGATGGTTCTCATGGGCCCAGGAGTTCACATTCTATTCTGCCATTAGCAGTGAAATGAATGCTAGAAGGGTGTTTCTTTTTTATGAGTTATTTAGGTACTTCAGGTTTTAGTTTCTTTAAACTTTATGTGAGTATTTATGGAAGGAATTAATTTGACAGTGGAGAAATCTGGACAGAAAGGAGCAATAGCAGCATGAAGCATTCCTTGACTGCCTTGCTCTGAACAAAAATTAATCTGTTCAAAAAATTCTGTGGTGTTTCCTCTACTAAGACCTATCATAATCTGCCTTAGAGACTTCTGAATTCAATGATGCAGAAGAATCACAGAATCATAGACTGGGTGAGGTTAGAATGAGCTCCAGAGGTAAGCTGGTCCAACCTGCCTGCTCAAGCAAGGTCACCTACAGCAGGCTACCCAGGACCATGTCCAGACAGCTTTTGGATATCTCCAAGGATGGAGACTCCGTCCTTTCTAGGCACCTCATGCCAGTGCTCAGGCATCCTCACTGTGAAAAAGTGTTTCCTGATGTTCAGATGGAACCTCCTGTGTTCCAATTTGTGCCCATTGTCTTTGGTCCTGTCACTGGGCATAACTGAAAAAGAGCTTGGCTCCCTTTTCTTTACGTCCTCCCTTCAGGTATTTGTATACATTGACCAATGTGATCTTCCTAAGCCTTTTCTTGTCCAGGATGAACAGCCCCAGCTGTCTCAGCCTTTCCTCATAGAAGAGATACTCCAGTCCCTTAATTATCTTAGTGCCCCTTTGCTGGACTCTCTAGTATGTTCATTTCTCCCTTGTACTGGGGAACTCAGAACTGGGCACAGTACTCCAGGCCTTAGTAGAGGATCACCTCCCACAACCTGAAGGCAACAATTCTAATGCATCCCAGGATACCATTCACCTGCTTTGCCACAAGGGCACATTGTTACCCCATTTTCAATTCTTGTTTATGAGGATGCCCAGGTCCTTTTCCTGAGGGCTACTTTTCAGCTCGTCAGCCCCCAGTTTATCCTGATGAATGGGGTTGTGGTGCAGGACTTTTCCCTTCCCCTTGTTGAACTGGGAAAACAGGAAAGTGTGGAAAATGGGAAAGTGTAGACTGTTTTCCTTACAGTGTAGCTGTAAGCCCTATGTCATGTCAGATACAATATTTCTCTATGCAATACACATGGAAATATCTCTAGTAACAAAGCAACTATGTCCTTTGGACCGAGCAGGATGATAAAGGCCCCATATACCTATATTTTAGTATTCAATTAGCATGGAATAAATACTTTGGATGGATAGCATGTGGAATACCTTTATAGGTAAGACAGACATATGGACCTGGAAGCATAGTGAACTCCTATCCATGCATTCCTTTTAGGAACATTAGAGCCCTTTGAGACTGATTCTGGTGTATGGAGAGAAGTACTCTGTGTGGTGACTGAAGTCAATATAAGTTGCTTCATGTTGTCATTGATGTACCTGGAAGTCTGAACTACCAAGAGCAGTGAATCCTGTGAGGTTAGATATACTTTGTACAGTCTCTGTATAGTGTATTTACGTAGAAAGGATGTGAAGTGCAAGTGTAGGTGAAAGATTAAGTTCTGTGGAGTGTCAGCTACAGTTATAAAGAAGGAAAGATGGGGAAAAACTTTTTATCAGAACCTGTTGTGGTAGGACAAGGGATAATGGTTTTAAACTAAAAGAGAGGAGATTCAGGCTGGACATGAGGAAAAATTCTTTACAATGAAGGTGGTAAAATACTGGCACAGGTTGCCCAGAGAGGTGGTAGATGCGCCATAACTGGAGACATTGAAGGCCAGACTGGATGTGATTCTGGGCAGCCTGGTCTAGTTGAAGATGTCACTGGTCATTGCAGGTGGGATTGGACTAAGATGACTTTTGAAGGTTCCTTCCAACCCAAACTATTCTATGATTCTATGATAATAGAATTGGGGATTAGAACTAGATGATCTTAAGGTGCTTTCCAACCCTAACTATTCTATGATTCTATGATTCTGCTTGACCAGAATTTCCATTAGTGAAGACTACAAACATCTTCTTGCTAGTCTCATTCCCTGTCATTGTGACATTGTAATATTTTCACTGACTTTATTCTTAGATGTTTAAATTGAACCAAACTTTCCCTTTGGCACTGCCTTAACTTCTCCAGAGTGAAGTCACACAGTATGACCTTATTGATAGTTTTGGAACAGTGAAACAATGCTAGGGAAGGGATGATAGGAGCTTCAGGAGGATGTATCAGCTAGTTTGGATTTCAGGTTAGAAAAAAACATGGGGAACATGCACAGATGTTGAACTGAATGTTTTTAAGTTACTCCTTTAGAAGCATTTCATTTCTGGTCTTCAGACATTTGAGGTATTGGTAACATAATGGCTGGAACTTCACAGAAGGTTTTGACTCAATGATCTGCCATCCTCCTTGTACAAACCTGAGCAGATCTTGTAATATTTTTTTTAGAATTTGAAGTTCTTAGAGTTCTTTTTACATGAGTTTTTAATTTTTATATTCTTCATGAATGTAAGCTATTTTATGACATTAAGAGACAGTGTCTCAAAAATGCATCCTAATTTTTGAAGTATTCCAGTAAAAGCTGGGCTAGAATGAGTTAAAAACTTGAAGAAGAGTTTGCTTGATGACCTTGATCATCTATAGACAGATAGGAGCAGACTCACGCTCGTAGGCTCTTGTCCCCATGGGGGACTTCAACCACCCTGATATCTGCTGGAGGGACTGTATGGCCCAGCACAAGCAATCCAGGAGGTTCCTCGATTGTGTGGAAGACAACTTTCTTCTGCAAGTAATATAGGAGCCGACAAGGAGAGGTGTCATGCTTGACCTCGTGCATACCAACAGGGAAGGGCTGGTTGGAAATGTGGCGCTGCAGGGCAGCCTTGGTTGCAGTGATCATGAGATAGTTGAATTCGAGCTCCTCAGGACAGTGAGAAGCGCGTGCAGAAAGCTCACTGCCCTGGACTTCAAGAGAGCAGACTTTGGCCTCTTCAGGAATCTACTCAGTAAGGTTCCATGGGATATAGCCCTAGAGGGCAGGGGGCCCAAGACTGTTGGTTGATATTCAAGGATCACCTGCTA
>JANHGB010008008.1:0-52079 GCA_026283785.1 Coracopsis vasa
GATTCTACTTTGAGTTTATTGTGTGTAGGGTGCAAAGCCGAGGCCCAATTTTCTTTCTTCCTTTCCTTTCCTTCCCTTTCCTTCCTTTCCTTTCCTTTCCTTTTCCCTCTCCTCCCCTCCCCTCCCCTCCCCTTCCCTTCTCTCCTGCTTTCCTCCTCTCCCTCTCTCTCGTCTCCATTCTTTTTCTTTGACAAAAGTTATCCTATAAAACCTGAAATATAGTGAAAAAGAACATATTAATTGGAAAAATAATTTAAATTAATGAAAAATCCCTATTTTTTTATTATGTCTTTTTAAATTACTTGACGTTGCTCACATTCTTCTCTTTGTTCTGTACCCTTTATTCTTCTGTCTCCTCATAAACTGTCATTCCACAGCTGGGACCACATGCCACAGCTATGTGCCTTTCACATCCGGCTGTCTCTGACATCACTGAGCATTGCTTTAGAGAGCCATTAAGAGATTCATGTGCTCATTTCATTGCAAGATTTGGTTCATATGTGGCAGCCTTTACAAGGTGAAGAATGTATCTGTCTGTGTGATGTTTATGCTGCTTGAGGCAGTTCAGTGAATCTGCAAATGAATGTTTTACCCACTAAAGCATCTGATCTTACAGGTTAGCATTTTATGCTTTGATATTCAGGAAAACTCTGTATGCACTATAAAGGTGCTTCTACTTTCTTAGAAACAAAATCTTTCCTGAAGTGGAATTTGTCATGTAGGAAACAGTGCTTATCAACTTATATAACAGCTGAGAAAAACATGAAGCATCCCCATGACTTGATCCTCCATTTAAGGTGAAATCAACATAATTGAGAAGGTAATAATTTTTCCTTCTATGTACTACTATACACTACATGTGCTGCTTTTTTTTTTTTTTTTTAAAGTGGGTTCTCCTGAGTTGTTGCTAAAGAAGGGTGACTCTGTTTTGATTTTTGATTCTTTAAAAACTTTTTAATGAGTTTCTTTATTAATCTTAGCAGTAAATTGGCTAATCTCGTTAGCTTGCTGAGGAAAGATCATCTTTTGGTTTAGGAAAGCAGTAGTCCAGTGTAAAGAAAATGGAAGATGTTTCTGCTGCAGAAATTCTTCTAATGTGAGGGACGGGTTCTGAGGTCTCTGTGATTAATAGGCATAATTAGTTTACAAAGGCTCAGAAAAAAGGTTATCTGATTTTGTGATTTACTCTACACCGTTGCTGGCCTGAATCAATAAGATAATGATCAGCTTTTGCCTCACTGTGGAATTGGAGAAAAGGGGCAGAGAAGAGTATATTTATAGCTTTTTTCTTTTGGTCACTATCCATGTGATAACTAAGAATTGTTAACGTTTGCCTGAGATGCTGCGGAGTGTCTTACTCACAGTACCTATGACTCATTGATTTTAGAGAAGTAGCTAAAAGTCCATCTTCCAAGGCATATTTTATCACCTGCAGTAAGATGATGCATCATCATCAATCTTGAGGGTCAGTTTCATGATATGTGCAGAAGATATTTAAGCACAAACGATATGTCTCTGTTTCTTCAGGAGCCTTTGCAGAATGCCAGTGTAGCTTTAAATTAACTCTTGAAAAAAGAGCCTACACTGTCTATGACAGTATAGACCTCCTGGAATATCTTCTGTGAGCTTTCGAGCAATCTATTGATGAAGGAAGCCATATTCAGACATAAAGCTCAGGATTATCATGCTAAGCATTGGGAACAGGAGAAACAAGTGTATTAAAATAACTTAATGTATGTAGAGTTAAGGCCAATGTATGAGACTGAGACATGACTATCTCAGGATATGAAGACTAGAAAGAATCTTCTGGATCCCTAAATCAATCTTTTCATGTCCTGGGAACAGTATCATGTTTAATGATTGATAGAGATGACCTGAGCTCAGTTTGATTTGTGTTTTCATTAAGTTTTATGCGTATTTGATTTGACAAAAAAGGCAGCAGTCATTACAGGTCGTGAATTTAAGCATATTTGATACAGAGCTAGCATCTGACATCCGTAGGTAGAAAAGAAAAAAATTCTGTTAAAAAGGAGACAGTAAAGTTTCACAAGAGAATTCTCAAACCAGATAAAACCTCTACAACTTTGTGAATGCAGAGATCTGAGGATCATCTCTGGGCCAGCTGGTAAAAAGAGAGGGAAAAGATGCCACATTTAACTCTCTCACCAAATTCCAAGCATTCAGAAAATGTTTATGCTTCATTGTAGCTGTAACCTACCCCCATTTGCATAGTGCACACCATGCTTCTCTACTAAGTCATAAGAGTCTCGTCTCTTTTTGATACATTCCTATCCAGCTGAGTGCCTTGGCTTTGAATATCTCTGGAATATTTCAACTGTTAAAAGAAGTTCTTTTCTAAACCATGTGATGTGTATGGGAGATATTTATCATACATGGTTACTGCTGCATAGCCATGCAAACTCTAAACGAGCTCAGAAGGTACTGTAACCCTTCCAGCTACTAAAGTCTAACAGCAGAGTCCCTGTGTTTAGACAGCTGTATGGTCAGCCATTAGTAATGCCTTTTTTTAGAGACCTCTCAGATTTGTTTACTATATGATCACTATATACAGTGCTGGCTAGTATATTTTGAAAATCCTACTCAGAGTCAGACAAATGTCAAAGATCCTTTGGAAAGAAGGCTTTGAAAGCCAAAGTCTTCAAGGACAGGACCTTTGTCAGCAAGGGTAAATGTGTCTGCAATAAACTCTCTGCTCAAAGTAAAGTAAAGGTTAAGTACACATCATAAAGAGCCGTATTGTCCACTAATAAAGCACTCTGTGCATGCAGCTGTCATGTGAAGCTTATTTTAACAATCTTGAAGACTGTTCAAAGTATTCTGTAGAACAATTCTTGCAATGGTGAGAAATTTCCCCTGAATTATTCACTTGACAGCTGGAGATGCAGCTGTTAAAAACAGCCTTTTAGGAAGAAAAGAAACTAAAAAGGGTAGGGAGAATAATAATAATAAACCAAGGAAATGGGGAAAATTAAGTGCTTGTTTGAGTGAAAGAAGCGTGTGCAGCGGAAATATGCTAAGGAATGTGCCAGGAAAAGCCACATTTTTCAACATTTTATCCCGTTTTTTTTCTATTCTGTAACTTGTACACATTCAGGAGAGGGGAAGCAAAGAGCAATTTATGCAGCTCGATATCAGATTGCGCTTTCCTGATGAGGTCCCTCACCCTCAGATGCTGTGAGTGTTTGGAAAGGTGGTGATGCTTGCAAATCAGCTAGTAACAGAAGCATCACTGCGCAATCTGATTTCTTTTTAATCAGAAAGGAAACATGATATCAGCTTCCATTTAGAACATTTTCATGTTGTGTTTTTTTTTAAAATCCTGCTTTACATTAACAAAATGCTACCTTGCTATTATTTATATTTCAGATGACGCCAATTCATTTGCAGGTTGTTTTATTGACATTATGGCAATACTTTAGATATCATACAACTTTTGTCACTCTGTCATGTCAGGAATTGTACTGTTAAGTAAGAATTTTCTATTCCAGAAAACTGGCTGTGAAGCAGAATGTGGTAGGTGTATCAAACAGGCCAAGAGATAAAGAGGACTGGGAAAAAAAAAAAACGATGACAAAAGATCCAGAATTGATTAGGAAAACAAAGCTCTAACAAAGTAGCCCAACAAAATTTTGGTAAATCTCACACCATGATTCATATTCATAAGGACCTGCAGCAAGCAAGTGAAGGGCATTACTTGGGACATATCTTACATATTAAAATGTAGAATTTTTGATCACAGTAAGAAAATGAGAATCCACAAATTGTTTAAGTTTTTAAATAAAAATCTCACACATAAGAGTTTGCAAAGAATTGTGATGAAAGTCTATTGCTGCTGAAACAGGTATGCTATGGTATGAAGTCTTTTGATAAAAGATCTGCAGTTTTCTGATTCTGCTGAGTTCAGACACTTTAAAATGATACCTAAACATCTAGCAGAGTTTGGAGAGAAGGAGGTGATTATATGCTGATAATTCAAAATAGTCTTGAGGTATTTTACTTGGAGTCCGGCTTTACTTCTCCACTTCATGACAAAAATGTCTCTGCTATGTTAACAGAGGTGCACTGGCACATATCAGATATAACAAAAAGCAAACTGAGCTTGACTGTATGCAACTATGAAGGTTATATGCACACCAGCTTGTTATACGAGCTGTTTGCACTGTGCTGCTGCAGTTTTCTTTTCTTAGCATGTAGATGTGATGCATTTTCTGCAAAATAATACTTATTTGGAAACTGAACAAAATTAAAATCTCACAAGTCCTTAATTATCTACCCTGGATCTGTGGGCAACCTCACTGCTCTTCTAGAAAAGGGCACTGACATTACATGCAGCAGCAGCTCACACAGGTGGTAAGCCTATGATTTAGAGCAGGCTTGCACTAATCACTGGATGCAATTGGGGCTGAATTAAAAGAGGAAATAGCCAAAAGCCTGGCTGTTGAGCCAGGAAAACCAACTAATTCCCCTGCATGTAATTATAATGCCCTGAATATTTTCACTGAATATCTCTCAGGGAAAAGGTGCCATTGGCAGTAATCAGCTTTCCACAGCAGACAAAAAGAGCTCCAGGCTCACGATATTGCTCTCTGCCATATGTCTCTCTATCAGCCTTTGTGGAAAGTTATGTGCAGAGAGAGGACACTGTTTCTTCAGCCAAGTAATTGTTTGTAGTAGATAGACTCACTGGGGAAAACTGGATACCCAGGTTGCACTGGTGAAACCTAGTCCTGTAATCTTAAAGCTATCATTGATTCCATAGCTTCTGTTACTAGGGCCAAGAAATCACACAGTGTCTAGAAGGCTAAGAAGACTTTCAGCAAGAGTTGAATGTCAGACTTTTATCTTTTCAAATAAAATGGAAAAACAAGGGCCTGCTCAATTTGAGGTTTCTCTTTCAGCGAAGGTCCCACAGAAGTGCTTCAGTGGAGAGCTCTGTGCACTCCATATACTGACAATTTTTTAGGATCCAGCTTTGCCTCTCCTAGACTGTGTCTGTGAATTTTGATTGTGTTTTCCTATTAAAGTGCAAGGTCTAATTGTTACTTGGAGGAATATTGAGTCATTATTATTTAATCAATATGTCTGTAATCATAAATCAACTGCCTCTGCCTTTGCTTCTTTAGTACTTACTTGTTGCTGCAGTTTAATCTTATCTTTTCTCAAACCAAAATCCTTGTTCCTTAAAACAGTTGACCCCTTGATTAATTTACATTCCTGATGTTTCACAGGGATTGCCCGTCATTTATTTATCCAGCTACTAGATGGAAGTACCCATGGTGTTCCTTGAACATATGGTACTGCTCCCACTGAGATAATCGACCAAGCTCTCATTAGCTTTAGTGATGTAGCATGGTATCCCAAAAAACATAGCTTAACTTTTCAGACCAACAGAGAATGATCATCAACCCACACAATCTGGATCTGATCAAGCTGAAAGTGTGGCACAGAACTACTTTGGAAAGAGAAGCAAATGAAATAACTATGCTTCAGGACTAAAGCTTCTCCAAGAGTAGGTTATATTACATAGATTTTTAAAGGCTGACATTGATGCTAGTCTTTTGTAAAAGCAGCTTGGGATTCAATATAGAACTTCCCTAAACAGGAAGGAAAGCAGTTGGTGTTTTTTTTTGTTTTTTGTTTTGTTTTGTTTTTTTGGGTTTTGTTTTGTTTTTTATTTTGTTTGTTTTGTTTTGGTTTTTTTGATAGGATGAGTAGAGGGAAATTTGTGAAATGTCCAATTGACTAGGAAAAATAGCTTCTACTTCTGGCAAATATTTACTTGAGAGACTCCTGTTCTGACCTCTGAAATTGGAGCATACCGTCTAGTTTCCTAAAGTTTTGGTTTTGTCAGAAAGCATTTTACAAGAAACAGAGACAAATAGAAGCAGTGCCCTGGGAAATATGTGGAGACAATAGTTTATTATGCAGTGATGTCAGTGATGGTCAATGCAACGCTAAACTCAAACTGAGGCCGATAGACAAGGAGCAGATGGGGGCCATGCTGGCAATCCGGAAGAGAGAATTCTGGGGAAAAAAAAAACAACAGGGGAAGTGCTTATCATCTCACACCCTGCCCTGTTCAAAGGAGGTGTAGGGTGAATCTATCCCAGATGTATAGAGCAGACCAAGTAGTCTACCAGAATGTTTAAGAAGGGTGTCTATCAGGCAGAGGGACAAAGATTTCCCACAAGTTCCTCGCCCTCTCTCTCAGCTAATCCCAGGCCAGCTCCTCATTTTGAACAGATTAGCACCCAAGCCTCTTTTTCTTGTCTGGCACTTCAGTGCTTGTTAAGACTGTTCCCTCTGTATCACTTGCAGTTGGGCCAGCTGCAGTCTGTGACCTTCTGGTTCTGCACAGGTTGATGCATTTGGAAACAGCTCATGCTTTGGCATCAGTTCATCTTGCTCCCTTCTGGTGTGCTCAGAGGCCGAGGAGTCTGGCAAATCTCCTTCTTAACTCACACCTTCAACTGCAGCAACTGTAACAGATGCAAGCTTTACTTTCTCTGCCACTCTCAGCTACTGATCTGAGTTTAACTGCAACTCTGTGGAAGTGGGAATACATTATTTTTTGTGTGTTTTATGTGCATCTTGCTTTGTTGCTGAGACTCGCACTGCAGCAGGTGTCGGCCACAGAAGGGAAAAAAGCATAGCCTGCTCCTTTTCAGGGACAGCAGCAGGGCTCTGAATTCAAATTTCTGAATTCAAGGCACAGTTGTGTGCAAGCCCCAACCTTAGGGTCAACTGAATCAACCTGGAGCTGTTTTGCTTGTTTGACCAGATATTTTAATTAAGATTCTCTTTACTGCAACATTCTTAATAAGCAGGAAGTGTGGAATACTTTTGCATTCTATTTCTACATCTGATTTTCTAGAAATTGTATGATTATCATTACATTTGAATTTCTAACTCTCTAACTTCACCAGGCAAAACTGCCAGGAGGCCTACACGGATGAGTGAGGAGCTCCTGGACAAACAAACACAAAAAGGAAGCCTACAGAAGGTAAAAAGGACAGGTAGCCTGAGAGGAATACAGAGTAATTGTTAAAATAGCCAGAGATGAGGTTGGGAAAACCGAGGGCCTGATAAGATTATATCTGGCCAGAGATATCAAGCTCAACAGGAAAAGCTTCTCTAGGTTCATTGGTGATAAAAGAAAGACTAGGTAAAATCTGGGCCCCCTCCAGAAGAAAATGGCAGACCTGGTTATCTGGGATATGGAGAAGGTTAAGATACTCCATGGCTTTTTTGCCTTGGTCTTGACTTGCAAGTGCTCCAGCTATACCACTGAAGTCACAGAAAGCAAAGGCAGGGACTGGAAGAATAAAGAGCCAACCACTGCTGGAGAAGATCAGGTTCAAGAGCATCTAAGGATCCTGAAGGTACACAAGTCCATGAGACCTCACAAGGTCATCCACAGGTCCAGAGGGAACTGGTGGATAAAGGAGCTAAGCCACTATCCATCATATTTGCAAGCATTGGCAGTCTGGTGTGAACACCAAAGCCACTGACTGTAAAAGGGGAAACATTATCCCCATTTTTAAAAAGAGAAAAAAGGAAGACCCAGGGAACCACAAAGTGGTCAGTCTCACCTCAGTTCCCAGCAAGATCATGGAGCAGATCCACTTGGAAACTATGCTAAGGCACATGGAAAATAAGGAGGTGATTGGTGATAGCCAACATAGCCAACTAAGGGCAAATTTTGCCTAATAATTTTGGTTGCTGGAGAGTGACATTTTACAACAGCATGTAGTGGTAGAAAAGGGAGTAATGGCCTTAAACTGAAAAAGCATAGATTAAGATCAGCTATTAGGAAGAAATTCTTTACTGTGAGGGTGGTGAAGCACTGTAACAGGTTGCTCACAGAAGTTGTAGATGCCCCATACCTTGCAGTGTTCAAGGCCAGGTTGGACAGGGCTTTGAGCAACCTGGTCTAGTGGAAAGTGACCTTTTCCATGGCAGGGGGGTTAGAACTAGATGGTCTTTAATGTCACTACCAAACCAAACCATTCTATGATTCTATGTATGCCTGGCATATCTTTATAAATTCTGACATCAGATTACATGCTGAATAGTTACTACAAGTGAGGACCTGTTGACATTTCTCTTAAAGCAGAGTGTTAAATCTAATGTCCTGGATCATTTTCAGCTTGGATAACTGGTCTGTACCCAGTATATTCTCTTATTCACTCAAGTTGGTGATAATGTTATTCATCTTCCTGTCTTAATCCAGTTACATTATCTGTTGTTAAATAGTCACTGCTGCTCAGATATGACTATGTTTCAGAAACAGCTAAGCAATTCTCAGCTAGTCTGTAAGCCTGATTACACTTATTTTGCAAGTTAATAAATATGATGAACTGTTATCCTTCACCCTCATCTGAACCTTCACAGCAGCAGGAGTGTAGGCAGTGATTGAAGGGCTCGGCAGGTGCTGCTACAGAACATCTGGTGAGCTGTGTTGAGACAGGCTCCAAGTGGTGCTTTCTGGTGGAACTGTTAGAGTTACTTGCTGTTAGAGTTGCTGTTAGAGATTATTTTTATATGCATAAATAACTAAGAGAAATGATCTCAGCAGGAAAGCAATGCATGCACAAAGACAAATACAATAAGCACGGCTGCTGAGCCCATTGTAATATTTGTAGGACTCTTCTCTCTTTTTCACAACATATCCTGCAGAACTGAATTACTTTCAATTCTGGGTGCATGCTCAGCTGGGCTAGTGAATGCAACTGTCCAAAGAGGAAGATACTGATAAACCATCTCAGAAATGGAGGGAAAACTTGAAGTAGCAAATTTCAGAAACAGGGAAAAAAAATGAAAAGAAATAAAAGAAAATAAAAATAGGAAAGGAACTGCGTTGGGTTCTGATCTCAAAAATATAATGCAAGCATTTATGATTCTATTACTTTGAATCATGTTGTTTACAGTAGCACTAGTCTCCATGTAGGAATGTCATTTCAAACCCTAAATTGTTATTAGATGTGCCATGGCAAATGGTTGATACAGTGATATGAAAGGCTTTGTATGGAGGAATCTCATCCAAATCCAATCACATACCTAAACCGTGTAAATGATTGGCTTAAAGAGGGCTTGAAGAAGGCTTTTATGTCAGAGAACTTTCCTGCCTCATGTTTTTCCACCTTTCCCCCAGTTTTATTGGATGGATCAACAAGAGGTATTGTCTCTGTTTACAGATTTTGACTTGTTCAAATCACTCTTAACTGGTCAAGGTAATTAATGTGCGTATTGATCAGTGCTGTGAAATCTCTGAGCTCTGCTCTATTTCCAAAGCAGTTGCATCACAGTTGCAGTTGCAGTAGTGGTGAATGACACAATTAGTAGCACACTGCTGGGGAGCAAACACAGGAAAATTGTCCTTGATAGTTTCCCAAATGGTGTAAATCAGAACAGTGCAAGCTGGATCAACAGAACTGTATTGTTTTGAACTGGTTATTCTTAAATAGCCTGTGAAGGTCTTTGAGAGGATAGAGATTGGGAAAAAAATTAAAAAGTTAACAAATGGTAACATCATCATTTTCTGAAGTCTTAAAATTCCCAGTGGAAAAGCTATAGAGGAGACTTAAGACCAAACAAAACCACTAGAAGACTTCTTGTGTGGAAGATGTTATTCCTGTTAGAATAACTTAATTAGCTGCTTAGAGCCATTAAAAAACCTACACAAGAGTGTAATGAAAACTTCTCCATGAGACATTCTGGAGTAGGATCAGAACTCCAAAAATCTAATATGGCTCCTGTCTGTGCTGCAAAATGCAATTTATTTAAGCAATTAGTGGTAAGGGATACTACAAATTAGATTGGTCTGACAGCAACAGAAAGTTAATGCTTCTCTTCCACTGCCTCTTCCCACTTGTGTTTTCAGAATATACTTTGAATGAAGGCGTGCTTGCAATAAATATGTTAAAACACGTTAGGATGAAATCAGTTAATGCACCAAAAAGCTGTTTGTATTCACTGTTTCTGGATTGTCATAATGAACAAAACAACAAATGAAATTTTTTTAGCCCCATATCCTGTTGAGTTCAACTTAATTATATATATTTTTTTTTAATAGGCTCTGTCAGCTAATGCTGTTAGGAAAACACAAATTTTAGAACAGAAAAAAAGAATATTACCAGAAGGAAATCTATGTAAGCTGTCTTTGGTTTTACAATAATATTTGAACCCTTATCTACATTTAGGGTACTTTTTCCCCTCTAAACACCATCTGAGAATCATGGAATAGTTAGGGTTGGAAAGTAACTTAAGATCATCTAGTTCCAACCCACCTGCCACGGCCAGGGACACCTCACACTAAACCATGTCACCCAAGGCTCTGTCCAACCTGGCCTTAAACACCACCAGGGATGGAGCATTCACAACTTCCTTGGGCAACCCATTCCAGTGCCTCACCACCCTCACAGTAAACAACTTCTTCCTTATATCCAATCTAAACTTCTCCTGTTTCACTTTGAAACCATTACCCCTTGTCGCATCACTACAGTCCCTAATGAAGACTCCCTCCCCAGCATCCTTTTACGTCCCCTTCAGATACCAGAAAAGAAACAAATAAACAACCAACCAAGAAGAATTACTCTGTAGTGAATGCTGCAAAATCTCATTTAAGGTCTATGAAAGAAGTCACAATACTGTCAGTTACTGCCAAATCCAACCCATGCCATTTATTTTCTGGCTCCTTTTTGCTTACAGTTTGTCAATTATAAATATGTTTTTGCCCTTAATTATTGTCAAGTGCAAACCCTTTTATGCTCTCCTGATTTATGTATATATTTTGAAATTACGTTTTGAAAGACTGTAGTGCTTACGATGAAAGTTAAACACATTTCAAAACTTAATAGCCTATTTTCATATTACTCTGCTTGAAATTCAATCGTGCTAAGGGACGGGGTGGAGGGGACTAAAATTAATGGGTTTCTCTTGAAGAAGCAGAAAAAATTATTCATTTTCGATAAAAGATCTTTTGATAATTTAGTCTTTACTTCTAGATTTATCTCATCTTCCACATTAATTTGTTTTTATTTTTTTTCTCTTGCCTTCTGAGGTTTTCTGAGCTTCAGTAGCAACTCTGAGACGGTTGGATTGATGGGCTACAAAAATTAACATTTTTGAACTCAAAGAAAAAGAAGCTTAAACACTTGAGCTAACAAGCAATATAACCTTCCCATAATAAACTAGAAATTCAGCTTGCCAGTGCCTTGATATAAGATTCTGGAAATCGATTATTTAGTTCATCTACTCCATGTCCTTGCTACACTAGGATAGCTCCATAATGCAAATTCATTTTAGTGAATTGAAGAGTCTTCTGAATGGGTTAAGTATTGCTACTTTTTTTTCCTTTATGCCAGCATTTATAGGCTATAGTTGACAATAATGTTTTAGGCGTGCTACCATTAATAGGCTCCTACGTACTGCTGACAGTAAGGTTTTGGGCTATATCAGCCTCTACTTCCCTCTTCTTTTTCTTTATCTTTTTTCAGGGCTGTTTTTTCCTCAGGTGTTACCAGTACATACTTCCTAAATCTCTTCAGAAGAACACTCTGTGTAAACTTACCAATGTTATTACATGCTAACAAGGCATTCTTAGTGAAACTGGTTTTATCTCATTTGCAGCTTGTTGATGTCCTTTCAGGATAAACTATGCTGGTCAGAATTAGAAATCCTTATAGGACATACATACATACAGATATGTTATTTAATATAGAGTCAAGATATTACTTTCCATACTACAATGATTTTAAGAACCTACCGCGCTACTTGCTGCAAACACCGAGAGATTAAAGTAATTAAAAGAGCAAAGGAAAGGAATCAAAAAAAGATTAATCAGAAACATTAACATCTCCTTGGTATTGAGCCCCTGAACTGCACCTAGGCCTCTGTTTTGATAGGCAAGTCCTTCAATACAGACTATAATACCTTTGCCATGAGCTTGTGTCTTCCTATCCAGGAGAACTTGCCCACCACCTGTCCCATTCTTTCTTCCATTGTTTTCATCCACCCTATTCTCTTGTTGCACACTCTTGTGCATGCACATATCTCTGCTTCCATCTCTCTCTGAGCCGATTTTCCTAGATTGGGCACCAAAACAAAAGGAGACAATGCTCAAACAGCACTAATCGGTGTCAAAATATCCACCGAGACTGACCAGTGACAGTCTAGATCAGGTGGTTACAAGAAACGGTTTTAGCTGAGATACAGTGTCTGCTTTCACGGATGATGGATCACATTTTATCCCGATATATATATATATATATAAAAAATAAGAATTTTTCCCTCTACTAATCTGTTGTGTTTGTCTGTGTTGGCAGCAATGTAGCACAAATCAATTGAGATTCAATAAGAACACTTTTTATTCTTCACTAAGAAAGATTGCTTTATGTTCAAGAATACTGAATATCCATTTTGTAGCAACTTACATCTGATTGATAGCTTTTATTAAACTTATCTTGTGTTGAATCTCAAAGTCAAATTTTCATACTATACTTTTATTTTTTCTCTAGTGTATTTTAATTCTTTGTTGTATTCTAATTAATAAATTATCAAACTTCTGTTGAGGACTGCCTGCTCTATTTGTTCTGTTTCCTATGAAATAATGTATTACCTGGTCTTTTTTCTTCAACCTTATATGGCTGTTAAATGTTGTAAGCTAGCAGTAAGAGAATTGTATGTGTACTAGGAAAATGTTAATGTATGTACAAGCCGTACCCTTTGAAAGATCCTTATTTTCAGCAACTTAGGAGTGCTTGGGCAACAGCACTTTTCAAGTTGCTTATATGGCATACCCATCTTTAATATGGTATTAGTTGGATAGCATAGATGGTGAATTTGGTTTTGAACAGTTAACATTTAATATAAAGCTCAGCTTAATTTAAGTTCTTCTTTTCTGTAATCTGATGCCTTAACTCTTTGTTATTTACATGCAAATATTTTTAAAGCTTTATTACTCAAAACCAGATCAGATTTGTTTTATTTAATAATGATCTCTAAATTTGTGTAGCTTTTATTTAAGGCAGTTTGAGAAAGTATATCTTTGTTTCCTTCCTAGGTGCTTGTACCCTTCAAATGTTGACTATTTCATTAACACACACCTACTCTTTTCCACACTGCTTTTTAGTCAATTCTTAGCCAAATAGCACATTTGCAGTGATTTTTGTCCTTCCTTGTTAATTAGTTTGGGAGGAATCACCAATGATGATCCAATTTTCTGAGCTTGTTTAGTTGGTTGGAGCTATGTATGGCATTTAAAGCACCTGTCCTGGATTCTAGGCTTTTCCGGTATACCCTGTGATTAAAGTAATTAATATAAATGTAAAGGAGAAAAAAAGCAGCCTTTTTTAGGCTCAGCTCTTGCATTTTAAGTCATTATTCCATTTCTGCCACCCAAGGGAAGATACGAGTTTTACAGCTTCCTCTGGAATGTCAGTGGCCTGAGGCTGCTCCAAGGACTGAGGGGAATGCCCATCACTTTGGCTGCCCATGTGGCAAACCCTACTCACAGCTTGTGTGACAAGCCCTGCTCACAGATGTTCCCACATTCAGAAGGTTGCTGTGCCTTTGATCACAGCTGGAGTTGACGGGCCATTTCAGATCACAACAAATAGCTTCGGCAGGGTAACTTTCCCTGTAAACCTTCAGGCAGTGAATGCATCTCCTGGAAGACTGGTGTTGTTTTCACAGGGAAAAGTGGGGGGAGGCAGGAATCCCCCCATGGCTTAACCTTAGGTTGAAGTACCTGCTATATCATCCACACCTTATCACCACTGCCGCCATATCATCAGCACACATTTTTGTCTTGCTTAAACCACTGCTACATCACTGAGCTTATATTTTTGTTACCAATCGCGTGCCCTGATATATCTATGCTTGACAATAAGTGCTTAAAGTTGTCTGTAACAGTGTAGTAGAGAGGACTGCCAGAAAAGGTTTGAATGCGCTTGGGTGTTATTTTTCAGTGGCTTTTGCTAAATGGTCAGAGTTTAAAGAACTTTTAGATGAAACATAAGCATAGACAAATATCAGCTCCCCTGGCTCAGGTGCTCATTTTTGTCTGCTCAGCTAGAGCCTTTCAACAGCTCTCTAGATGCTGCCTGTATATTGTCAGCAGGAGTACTGAAGGGATTGATAGATCAGTAAAACTATGCTAACTCAATCTGTATTTGACTGGAATTTTTGGAGCTCTTTAAAACCTTTACAATGTTATGTCATCTATTATGTCTGCTTACTTACTGAAATCCATTCTAATTGATGAAAGGGACAGTAAACTAGTTGGGAATAGGTTTTGGCTTGTGTGCTTTACTTACTATAAATCTTCATAGGCTAGTGATGGGGAGAAGCAGATCTATTGCTCATTATACTGATAGGGAAAAAATCAACACTTTGTTAAGCCTCAGACAATATTGGTAGATAAAGTTACAACATGCTCCCACTTACTTAAGGGAAGAGGGGAGGTGTGAAGATGTATGTGGTTTTGAACAGCTAGACTCTCTTTTTGCTTCTCCAGAGGCTTCAATTTCCAGGTGAAGCTGCCTGCTTCAGAGAAAGACTGCCCGATTCTGGAATATAAGCACAACTGAATAATCAGAAAGTCATATTCATCAGCCATTGTTTGGCTTCAGTGAAAGTTATTGTTTCCAGGCTTAATAAAAAAGAGTAATGCATTTTAAACCAAATTCTTCTTTTCTCACAGATTTAGGCAATCCAAGCAATTTCTGAACAATTTCCAGTTGTACAGTGTGTTAGCAAGGGCTGTGTTCCAGCTTAATGTCAGGAGTCTAGTTGGAGGAAAACAGTGAAATGGTAAACAACAAAAGACTCAAATAGCAGATGAAAAGGGTGTGTTAAAAGGGCACGAACTGGTTAGATTTGGATCTTACAGTTTTGAAAAGCATATTGAGTTCTACAAATATTTCTGTCATACAATTTTAATGAGTGCAAGTAATCAGGATGATTTTCAATCTCAGTTGGAAGTATGGCAACACTGTGCTTTACTTCAATAGGTGTACTGGTTTTAAAAAAACAAGTTGGGTGCAATAAATGCCCTATACAAGCATGGGCTATAAAGAGGCAATCTTAATCTTGCCCAGTGAAAACTACAGACTGAAAATGTAACCTTCCCACCTCCAGTTCAGCTTTGCCATTCTAGAAAGCCCTGAAAAAGAGACATCTATTTTCAGAGTAGAAAATATTTCCATTGTGAAGATTGCAGCAGTTTTCTTAAAGCATTAGAATAATCTCTCTGACTCTTTTTTTCCTTTTTTTTTTAATCTTCTTATTTTCTTTTTATAATACTTGTTTTGTAGTTTCTTGCAGTTTTAATTTGAGGGAGAGTTATTTAAAGAGCTGTATCTTAAGGTTTGAGGGTTCTTTTTCTTCTATGTATTTGCAGGGTTGCTGCTTTAGTTTCTAAGAGGTGGTGGTTGGGGGTTTCGTTGCACTTAATTACCAGTGGGGAAAGCAGCATCTGAAACATCAGAATAGTATTTATTCCCTACGTGATCATCTGTTCCTGCTGTTCATGCTTCACCTGGATACCTAATCTTTTTAGCAGTGCAGAAGATTATGTAGCTACAGACAAGAGATTACGGCTCCAGGTGAGTTGATCAAATGAATGCAGAAGGAAAAGAGATTGTTTCAATGCAAATATCCCCCACTAATTAGGGCTAGGGAGAAGAACTGGGAAGAAATATGATTAGGATTCTCTCAATAGGATTTTTCAAGAGAAAATGCCTTTACGTTTTCATAAGGAATTAAAGCAACAAAAAAATTCTTCAGGACACTGGTGTATCTCTACAGTTAGTATCATGCACTTGTGCCAGCTTTGTGGATGTTTTTCCTCTTGTTATAAATGTGTTTTAATCTTCCTTTGTATCAGAATTTCATGAGGTCATGAGCTAAGGATCTGGAGGACGGATCTGTCAAGTATGTATGGTCAATGTTTTCCATGGCTTGTGGAAATAGACATGACCAGTTCATTTTGCGGTTAGTATCACTTATATATCTAAATAGTACTTTTCCTGGAGAACATTAAGAGAGGTAATAACACAGCAAAAATCTTCCTCACTGCAGTGTCACCCTTCTTGGTCATGAAAACATTGGAGCCTACAGTAGCAGCCAGTCCAGTCAGGTCCATATGTTTAATACTTTATTATTTAATACTTTATATGTTTAATACTTATCCGTTTAATACTTAATTCTTAGTGTATTCTATGTTCTGACTTGTCCACCAAGTCTTGTATGAAACAAAGAGTCAACTAAGATACTAGTTAGTTAAACAGCACTGGAGCTACTCCTTTTCCCCCCATCCTATCCACTGACAGCAGCACGTCAGAACACAGGCAGTTTTCTACTGGTCTTTCCTGGGACCTGTGGGTGCTACTTCAATTCAGTATTTGCATTATTTCCAGTCCTCCACCTAATCTGTCTTCCCTCTCCATTCTCTTTGCAGAAGGCTGTGAGCACATTTGGAAATTGCTGGATCTTATTCAGGTTAATCCAGTTTGAAAATAGAAGCAAACTAGAAAATGCATGCTTAATTTTACCTTAGCATGAGTTAGCATTTGGACTTCTACAAAGTGGTCACCTGCTATTTTATTCCTATGTGCCGGTGCTTGTTTTCCCACTACTCAGAAAACTGTAACAGAAATGGAAAAGTACTCCACGCTGATGCAAATGCCAGACAGAGGGTGACATGGCTGGTCCAGTCTCCTACTGATGAACTGGTACAGCTAAGATGAAAATCCAGTTGTCTTCTCCTGACTGCATGCCCTGGTCCATGCTGCTTTCACTGCTCCTTGAAGATGGTTTCTCTGTGCTTTTCACTTTTCTTGAAAAGAAGAAAAGAAACACCACCAATAAACCATGGCTTAAAGACAGTAGGTGGGGTAAGTAAATAGAGAAAAGAACGATTTATTGTGTGAGCTATGCTGTAGAGTCAGTAAATCTCAGAAACTGTTTCCAAATGTGCATGTGCAAGACTCAATTAAATGCAGGTAGTTAAAAGCTCTTTCACAAAACTGACAAGAAAAGACCTCTCTGCCTGTGGAGACATTCCTTCTGAAAAAGAATCACCAGTTCCCAAAAATGTTTGGGATTAAAACAGAGTTGCTAGGTATTTTCGTAATATGCTTTAAGAAGAGTACTCTGATTTACTTGTGACAGGAATGCTATTTTACGATCCTGCTCTCCTATTCAAATAACAATAGAATTTTATCATGTTCTGCAGAAAAAGAGAGATAAAAGAAATGCAAAAGGTGGTTTGACTTTGTGGATGATTTAAAGTTTTGCCACCTAGCTGAGCTGTTTCTGAAAGTGTAAAAATATGAACTACATTACATTACATGATAGTAGAGAAAATAATAACTTGCAATTTAATTAGGTGGCCCAAACACGCTAATTTGTCCTTGGGAAACACTATGTGGATGCGAATACTAAAGTATTTCAATCTGAGAGTTGCTCTATTAATAATCATATACATTAACAAAGGTATCTGCAGTATATATCTAATTAGTTGACTGTTGCACAATACTAGTCTTTTCCAGCTCTTGAAGTCAGCCAGTATTCATAGCAGAAAAGTGCTAAGGACTTTTAAGTTGTAATTTATAATCATTTCTCATCATTTAAAAGGCTTGTCCCATCAATATATTGCTTCAGTTTATTGCTAGGGACTCTTGCAATAATTAAAATGGTGGAAAATGAGTTATATTTCACATCATAGAGATACTAGTGGGGAACAGATATGTCTTAATAAGATTAACAACAAAAAAGGCAAGAGTTTCTCTAAAAATAAGAGCTATCCTTCTATTGAGATATATGAAAGACTTAAAATACAGAGTTTTAAATCAAAATTGCAATCATTGAATTTAATTATGAAAGATTGCAGGTTACAGGAATAATTGGAAAGTTTTAGATAGCACTTGTACATAAACAGCAGTTCTCAAGATGCTTTACAGGTGGAAAGGCAAAGGAGCAAAGCAAAGAAGTGACTTTTCCAAGGTCATGGGTGATGGCAATGCTGCAAATAGATGACCAAAATCAGGCCCTTTCTTGAACAAAAAGGCATCTGTGCTTTCATCTCTCTCATCCACTGATGCTGACTTCTGGTACATTTCTGTCCCTCCCATGTTAAACACATTTGAGCCAAACTGTTCTCATCACTTTAACTGACATGGTAGCACAGCCGGTCACAACATCTGCTAGTTCAAAGTAGTACAAGATTTGGGGAGAACACTTTTACCAAAACAACCTCAGTATAATCGGTGAAGCTATACTATTTTTTTTCCACCAGATCTACTAAACCTTATGTTATGTGAGTACCGATCATCCTAGATGCTAGTTTTAATTCACAGACTTCCTAATGGTGATTCTGTTTGCTGTACCACATAAGCTGTCAGTCCCCTGGGCAGATACAAGAAAGGAGCCAACAGCAAAGCTCTTTGAGAGAGCTTCCACGGTTCACCTTACACTGGTCTTTCGGAGGTTGGGGGACCTGCTTGTCAAAGGTGCTTTGAGCTGCCAACAGAGACTTTTTCCCCCCAGTATCTTGTGCCTTAACATGTTTAAATGTTTTTCAATATTTCACTTCTCTGACTTCAAGGAAGTACTAATGAGGCTTCAGAGATCTTTGATATTCAGCCTGCAAACCCAACATCCAGTCCATTCACTGTTTCTTCTATGTTATTTTTCCCACTTTAGAGCATGATGTATGGAGTCCACCACCTTCTGGCAAGCAATTGATTTTAGTAACATTTATTGATTATCCCTCTACATATTTCTCTTCACTGTGTCCCCTCGGTTTCTACATGAGCATAGGTAGCTTGCGTACGATGGCTGAGAAAGTTATTGCCCTCAGCTGCATAGTGTAAATAACTTCAGTGTAAATCATCAACTACTTCCATTTATACTGCAGTTCTGCACTGTAAACTATGGTGGTTCAAGGTCTGCCTAGAGATCTGCTAAAACATCTTTGCAGCGATAGCAGGGCTTTGTGAGCTGTCCAAAACGACCGCATCCTGCTTGTAGTTAAATCCCCTTGTGTTACTGTTATATTCTTTACTCAGTGAATCAGCATTACTTTTCTTTTCCATACTGCCACATTTATTATGGAATTACTGTGGTTGTTTGGGGAGCAACATCTGAGATTCTAATGACTTCTTCTGGAATGGTGGGACACAGGCAGAATATAGCAGGAGTTTTCTGTCCAGCAACATTTGGTATCTGGAGGAAGCAGACTAATGTTACTTGCTATTGCTGGCTGTCATGCTGTATACATCTGGCACCTTAGAGCAATTGCTTTGGATTAGAGATGGCACTGAGCATGCAAAGGAAAAATGGTACTTCATCATATAGTGAGACAGCGCTTCGCAACAGCCCTTTGAACCAGTTCATTTGTTCTAGTCACTGGCTGTGAGTAGTGTGACTTTATCTGGTACACACAGGCATTAAAAAGAAAAAAGAATCAAAAAAAAAGCCTACTTATGCTCAAGGTTGTGCAGGTTTGGTCAATGGGCCAGTTCTGCAATGTCCAAATTGTATTATGAACATTTGTTTGTCCGTGCAGTTATCTGTTCACCCGTGTGCTCGCTCTAGTAACCAGAAACCATGGTCACTCTTTGTATAAACCTAGACACAATTGTTTTATTCTTCTGCAATGTGCTTTGTCTTTGTTTTGTTTCTCCAAGTGGCTGCTGCACACCAAGTAGCTTAAGCTTCCATTATCTGTGAAAAGCAGCAGTTATTTATATAAATGAAATTGTATTTGCTTTATTGGCAGCATAGGAGACCAAAAATCTAATGGCCTGGTTTGCTAGAGCATTTTGGCATTCACATCATGAGGCCTGTATCATCCATTAGCTTTTACAAGTTAATACTCTTGGTATTTATTCTGGATCTTAAATATTTCAGTTTTACTTAGGAAATATAAGATAAGGCCAACAGGAGTGTTTTGAGTGTTCTGATTTATTTTATTTTACTTTTTACTTTACTTTGCTTTACTTATTTTACTTTTATTTTATTAACCAAATTGAGCTGAATTTCACACTTTGCAACTTGTACTTAAGTAGTAAAATCCCCTCAGCTGTTTGTTTGAACTATGGCAAAAAAAGTTCTTGTGGAATGCTGAGGGGTAAGTAGGATGATTTGCAGGAGCAAATATACAAGGGACAAAATTTACCTGTTTATTGTGCATCTAGTTTTCTTAGATCAATAGCAGAGGTTGCCACCATAATTACCCTTTTTGCCTGTATGTATGCATGAACATTTTTACAGTAGACGGGAAGCTTTTGTCCACTCAAGAAATGGCAAAATTAGATGTGCATTTCTGTTCTGTCTTACCAAAACAACTCAGGTTTAAGAGTTTTCTTATGTGTACTTTACCTTTTATCTGTGAACAGCTAATAATGAAAGAGAACACTTTAGATGAACCATGGATGTTATTAATTTTGCAGAAATAATTCTCCACTCTGTGGTGTATTCTCCTGAAGGTGTCTGCCTGAATCTGTAACCTCTCCTTTGCAATCCTGTCTGCTACAGCTGAGTTCAGTTACTGAGTCCTTCCCTGCTGCAAGGAGGTACAAGAGGTAACAGGCACGAAATGGATATTCTCCAGAGTCTTCGAGAGAAGGGGAGGGAAATAATATAAAGAGAAGGTGGATAATAGATTTTTTTATTTATTTTTTTCTGTTATAAACATATATATTTTAAAAAGCTTTCTTAGTGACATCTTTACTTTTGAAATATTCACATTGCACTGATGCAGTATGACTGTATTTAGGGTTGTCTTTCATTAACCATTCTTGCCTCAATTGTCTACAGCTTCTTCAGCCAGATCCCTTTTGTTTTGCTGTGTTCCATGGTTGGCTTCAGAGCAGAAATGATATTTCTGAGAGGAAAATAAACGTAGTCAGCTCTGGATTTCTCCATATGCTTTGAATGAGGAAAGCTATCAATATGCCATTTAATGGATGATGTAGTATTTGATTTTTAGATCTTAAGAAAAAGCAAGACAGGTGTGAATCCAGTACATTTGGTAGATTTAGGTGCTGAACACATTTGACTTTTACTTGTTTTCTTTGGTAATTAATGCAAATCTGCTGCCATTTTTCATATTGTGAAGTGGGTCTGAAAATGGGCTAGAGAAGTATTTCTCTTTTTTAGACCTCCAGTCTCATCTAGATCTCTACCTTCAGCTGAGATCAATCATCCTGTGAATAAATCTCAGTTTCTCTGCTGACTATAATAAAAGTCTAGTTGACTAGCTGTCACGTATCCGTCTACGTTATAGATGACTGTAGGCAGCCAGATGACTCTTAATCTGACTTCAGGGGAGTGCTGAAGCCTTTCTTTGCCTTGCTGTGTCAGTGTGCATGAAAAGAAATGTTTGACTTTTAATGCGCACTTAGAGACTGCAGGGAACATTAATGGTATATATATATATGTGCATGCATATGTGTATGTATACTTATATGTATATATATATAATAGATGTGTGGGTCCAGATTGTTTTTAAGCAAAATACTAGGAATTAAGTCTTTGGTTACTTTAAAAACAATTACGCAGTTGTTTCCCAGTAACCCTATTTAGAGTCAACAAGCACATTCTAATGTTTTAGTTAACCTCAGCCTCCAGTATACTGGTTGGCAGTTGTGCCTTATGAGTCCAGATTGGTTCACGAGTTTGACTAAGTGAAATGGGTCTCAATTTTCAGAAATCGGCCATGAAAGAATCATGAAATTAATGTGCCTGATTTTACTTTTGATTGGATGTTTTTCTGTTTTGTAGACAGAGGAAAGATGCTCCTCGTAATAATCTAAAAGTAGCAGAAAGAATCAAGTACTTTCAATAGTATTAAGTCCCTCAGTATTAATCATTTAAGCACCCTCTGTCAGATTGGGAAGTTGATCTAACCTTTGCTGTTGGTACCTTTCAGCCAACCTTGAACTATGGAAATAAATGAGCTGAGCAGGGACGATGTTGCAGATTTACTATTTATTTAAAATTCTTTCAGTATGTGATATCTCATTCCAGTTTCACAGCTGTTTGTTAGTATTGGAGAATCTGGTTTTAAGTTTATTTGGGATTTTTTATAGTGTGGAGTCTTTGTAGTTAAAGGGGAAAAAACTTAAAAATATGAATGTTATTTTCACTGTTCCCAAAATATTTAAGATTATTATTTCAAAACAAACTCTCAATTTTTTTGATGACTTGGAATTATCGTTATAGAGGAAATCTGTATCTTTGTTATCCTCTCAAAAATTTAAAGACCCTTTGCCTCACAGTCCAATCAATGGTTTTGTATCCTACCTAAATGTTCTAAAATTAGAGGATAGAAAGACTGAAATGCAGCAATGAGGCTTGGCAATTGTCCTCGACCTTTTCTGCACAGCCAAAACAAGTGCTCTTTAACCTTTTTTTGTGATGGATGAAGTTGCTGCCTTTTTCATATCCCAGAATATGTGTTATAGGATATCAGGAGTTATGTAGCTCCTCTAGCTCTGGTGATACTTTGAGACATACACTTTAAAGCATAAAAGCATGGAAAATGGGGCAAAAGTGTAAGAGTGCAGTTCCCAGAGTAACTGTCTTGATACTGAAAGGCCTGTGAATACACACCTTTGTCTAGGCTTGATTCAGCTTCCATTGCATGATAAATGTGGCTGGAGGAAGTGGAAGTATTGAGAGGGTTCCCCAGACCTGGGGTACATATCTCTTGTTTTATGATGTGAAGGTTGAAGTTTTAATTGATCCTCTGCCTGAGGAATGCAGATGCTTGCCTGTCCTTTCCCATGAAGATATCCTGATTGTAAAGCTGGAGGCTAGATTGGCCAAGTCTTTAGAAAGAGTGAAGGATTGTCTCTGCAGTCCCATGATAAGGCCATTCCCTGAGTGAAGGGAGGACTGAAGATTGATCCATGCTTCCTGAATCAAGTGCAAAGCCCAGTGCAATCCTAATTATTGCACAGCTATGACACATTCATCATTACTCTTCCCCATCCACTGTCTCTGCTTGGTTTTTCACAAGACAAAAAGCAAGCTGAGAATGCCAGCCCTGTCACTGCAATCCTGGTCTAGAGAAGGACGAAGGCATGGTGATGCTTATTTATTTAGTCTATAATGAAATGCACTGCTCCTGGGTTGTTATAAAAAGGAAAATAGTGGCACAAGTTCCACTTCTATTTCTAGCTGTTTTTAAGAGGAAAACTGTAAGTTGCCTGCATGTGCTAAAATGGTTCCCAAGTCTTGTAGGACTGTGGATTCTGTCTTCGTAAAAACAATACAGACCACATAAAGACACCTGAGAAAGATGAGATTTTAGACACTTTTCCACATTTCTTTCTAGATAATTTAGATAATTTTGAATTATACAGAAAAGAGTGCTTAAAATAGGGCATCTGTAAATTTTGTGGGGTGATGTGGGTGTCAAAAAGCCATCCATCACCATGTTTTAGTCCTCTCTAGATGTGGACTGCAGTGACAATGCTCACATTCTCAGCTTCCTTTTTGTCTTCTGAATTATTTTAGTAGAGCCAGTGGATAAGAATGAGTAATTATGGAGGTGTCATAGCAGCACCATAATTAGGATTGCATTGAGCTTTGCAGTTACGTTTTATGCCTAATGCTCCCCTGCTGTCCCCCATCAGTGCAACACATTTGAAGTACAGCTACAATTAAACCATCATAAAACAAAGTACACAACCAGACAAAATGATTAAAAGGAACCTGAATCCATGTGTTCTTAGAGCAAAATGACTTTCTTATGACATTGGTTGTTCTTGCTATATGTTGTAGATTTCCAAGCACTTCAATTTAGTAATTTTCCCCTCTGCCCCTCTATTAATATTGTAGTATGTGTCACCTTGCGCCCTATTATTTGTCCAATTGCAATATAGCCTCATCCAATATGACACAAAAGAACTATAAATAATCTTGGCTCTCTTTATGCTTGAATAGTTCAACATGCCTGGGATGCCTAGGCACAGTTTGTGAACACAGCTGTATAATAATCCATGGGATATAAAGCCAGTTCTCTTTTTGAAATATACATTAGGGTTTGTTTCTTTAGCTTAAATATTCACATCAGTGCTGTTTTCCAGGAAGCAGGCAGAACATGAATGAAAAAGTCTCACTGTGCTGTTGAAGCCCAGAACACCTGCAAATATCTGCTGGAGTCTGCAATAACCCCAGGGTATTTTGGGCTTGTTCTTCTTTTATATAACATTTGTTATTTTCCTTTTTCCTATGGTATTCTGAATAAGGCATGCAGCACCTGCTAGAATACAGGCAAGAGGGCATATATGGCTTAATTTGGGGGGGTTAAAAAAACTGGACAAAGCACTTACTGAATCAAACATAAGTAATGATTCAGGTTTTTTAGGTTAGGTTTTCAAGCCTGCTCATTTCACATCTACCTTCCTAAGCAAGGCATGTAGGGCTGCCTCAATGCAGTTATTATTAGGTAGCTTTGTGTGGGTCAGGATCTATAAGGCAGTTAAATATTTGGGAGTTGCCTGGGAAGGTTTTCTGTGTTGTCTTTTTCCAAGCAATTAGGACTTAGCAAGAAAAGGAGGAAGGGAGGAGCATGGTGGCTGAGAGGAGGGTGTGCAAGAGATGACTGGGGAGGCACCATAAAGTCAAGTGGAGGGGGGAAAGCAGCCTATGTATGTAGAGAAGGCAAATTGTGTGGTGGCAATCTGGGAACAGTCAGCACACGGGTGTGTGCAGCCCTCAGTCCACTGCACTGATAACGGCTTGCAAGCAGAGCCAGCATGAGGGAACCAGCACTGTTCAGCAGGAAATCTGAGTGGGCATAAGATGACACTGTGTCCTAGAGAGCCTGTACTAGCATTGACTTTCTGTGACTCAGGAAGCCCCAGATAGCCATGATCTTGGATAAAAGGGAGGTGAACCATGCACTAATCACATTGTTCAGGTCTAGTTCTCATGTGCTGAATTGGCACAGAAAAGTTTCAGTTTATATGTGTTTGTGTGTGTGTATATATACATATAAATGTGTTTGGAGACTGTCACCTTGTTTGATGGCAGTGATAGTCGGCATCTCTTTGACTTGCCCTTTTCTAGGCATATTGCCTTACTGCTAGGATCTAATTCTGCAAAGTGTGCAGCACTGAAACACAGGTTATAGCCAAATGCCAGGTATTTGGCTCCATGTAGCAGTAACAAAGAATCTGTGTTGTACAGGAATTTGTATTTGGTGATCTAATGAGACTGACATTTGGGGGTCTACTACAAATGAATGCAGCATTCTGATGTAATGGAAAGCAGGGATCCTAGCAGCAAGTTTCCATTTTGTTTCCTAGATTTTCTGCATGTAAAATCATCCCGAGATCTGTTCCAGATAAACTATTCAAACTTAGTGCAGTTCTTATTTATAAAAACCTTACTGACTTCAGGAGGAAGACAGGTTACTATAATTTTTGAGGGCACATGCCCGTTCCAGAGAATATTTTAGTGCTTGGAAATATTGTTGCTGTTGTTTTCCCTAGAGCCTGCGATGCAGTTCAGCCAAAGAAATATATTTTATTCCAGGAACTTTTGTAATAAATGAAATGTTATTTATTCTATTTTTGCTACACTTTGCACTACAAAAGCATGAATATCTTTTAATAACTCATTAAACTGACAGTCATTACAGTAGATTAATTCAAAAACATTGGTGAAAACACTGTAAACTGTGCTGAGGCCAAAATGTGTGTAATCATAAAAGTTTACTAAAGTGTGCCATCTAGAGGTCTTTGACAGAGCAGAAATAACACTTGAAGGTCTTCAGAGAAACGTCACGGGAGTGTATCTCTGTGAGTATTTTGTCTTAACTGTACACAATCTTAGTTAAAACTCAGCTTTCTGCATGAAACTGTGGGCTGGTGGTGTGCATGTTTTAACTGTTGACAGGGAATAAACTGAGGTGATATTCATCATTTTTCTGATGAAAAAAACCCCAATTTAAAATGGACTTGCAGTTCATAGGTTAGGACCTGTATTTTGGGTGTATATAGTAAGACTTTCGGTTTTCATGGGCTTCATCTTTTTGACATAGAACAGAAAGAAGACTTTTCAATGGTGCTGCATAATAAATATTTGCATCATCTTTATAGCAAAGAGAAATAAATGGATCAAAGCCATAGGTAAATCTCCTCTTGTGAATATAGATGATTGAAAATCTAAAATATGAGGGATGAGTGCACAGTAATGATTTTTGCTCCCAGGGCCTGCCTGCAGTGAAACAGGTACTGAAATATTTTAATATTGAAAACAAAGAAACTTCTATGTCTGAAAAACAAAAAGGAAAAAAACAGAGTAACAGAAATAGTGTTTGTGAGGTTCATTTAGTAGGAAGGAATTCTGTAATAATCCTATATGATAATAAAAATATCTTCTCACATGCACATTTTTCCCCTCCATCAAAAGATCTATAATCCTTAGTTTGCTTGTTCATCAGTTCTTGTCAGGATTGAAATGAGCATTCCATTTATGTGGCAGGACTGTAGTCATATCGCTTTAAAACCTGGGAGAATGGGTTTTGGAATGCATTTTGCATGATTGAATACAGCAGGAGTGCCAGGTAAATGTTACATTTTGAATTTGAATTGAGTAATGCTTGTGATCCAGGGCTTTTTTCATACAAAGCAGATCTTGAACCTTTGGGTCTGATGAGAATATTACAGTACATATCCTACTCTGACTTCCAGAAATGTCTGCTGGGATACCTTTTAGATTACAGTTTTCTCATCTCAACTTCCTAGGTAAAACTTGACTTTATACCCTGTAGCTCCTGTTGGTGCATTTCTGGAGGCAATGGAAGGAGAGAGAATAGGAAGTAGAACCATTCAAAAGAAGGCTTGTTTTGAATGGACGGAGGATTTAAAATGGCACAAAAGTATGTGTGTGTCAAATTCCTTTGTATGTTTAAGATGGAACGGGACAAGTCTGGTCCATTTACATCTTTACTTCCAGAGTTGAAAGGGAGGAAGAAGTCCAGCAGTAATCTCCCCATTTAAACACAGAGAGCTTGGGCAGGGATATGTAGAGCTCTATCTCAGGCAACTTGGAGCTTAGATTCAAGTTGTAGATGTGACTAATTGTGAACTGCTTTTACCTTTTCCTGACTCAAAAAAGAGAGGTAAAATTGCTAGTGAAAGGGTTTTCTCCATTTCCTCTTTTCTTTCTCATTTTGACTACACTATAAATGATGTAGCTGAGTTCACCTTTTATTGAGAAAGAACTAAATATTACATTCTGATAATAAACATAGAGTCGAGTCTGTGATAGAAATCCCAGCTGAAAGAAAAGAAGTTTTTTCAGTGTGCCTTTGTAGCGGGAAAGGAAAAGTATCTCGCACTTTCTGGAGAATCAGAATTAGGCACCAGGGGTGGTTGCTTAAGCCTGGATTTCCCTCAAGAAACAAATCAGTCTAAAAGACAGTAAGGAATAAAGCAGAGAGAAACCTGGGTCTCCAGCAGACTCCAAGGCTTTCTGAGCATGGAAGCTGGATTTGGTCCGTCCTAACTGAAGAAAGAAGCTGGTCTGCCTTATTTGTATTGTAATGAAGCATAAGATTAGATGATGTTACATATGTGTACTGGCTTTCTTTTCATGAATTATTCTCTCATATCTTGCTTCATTTATTACTTCAGCAGAGCAGCATTACAAAAGCTGCTGGTCACAAGTTCTCGAAAGCAGCTGGCACAGAGGTAATTTCAGAGAGTCAGGGAATGATGTTCAGCCTCCGGTGGAATTGCATGTCTGGATGTGCACTTAAAGAGCCTGGGAAGGAGCAGAACTGCAATCAGCTCCTCAACCTATATAGTGATGCTAACAAGTAATTAAAACTTGATTCCCTCCTCCATCTTCCCCGGCACTGTTCCCCACCTACCTTTAAAATAACCTAAAAATGGGTTATGAATATTAATCTTTCTGTTGCTACAGAAATGCAACATGCGGTGGTGGATTAATAATTAAAATCAGGAAACTAAGAGTGCAAGCACTCAAGGGAGTCAGCAGCAATAATGTTATTGAAACAGCCAATTTAAGAGTCATAATTTCTCAAATAATTTAAATGTTAACTTTTAAGATGACCTATAAAAGATCAAACAGCATATAAATCATTAGCAACTGCACCAACTTTTTGCATCACTGGAAGTTTATAATCAGCCCATTTCTCTATCTTTCCATGTTTGGAGAAAGAGCAAAGCCTCATAAGTTCAGAAAGCTTCTTAAAGGTGGAGTACACAAATAAATGAGATTTGAGCGCTTCAAGTAGCATTGCAGTCAGAGGAGATGAGGTGAGGAAGATAAGTGATTAGATGCTCTGTGCAGCTTCAGTTAGGTTTTTACTTATAATCAGGCCTGCCCTAGTATAAAGGTAGTCCGAGTGTGTTTGTGTTATATTATAGGCACTGGAATACTGGAATGAAAGCCATTTAGGTTAAGTACTGGGAATTGCTACCCTTGTTCTAAAACTGTGATTAATTTTTTTAACCCAATATTTTTTGTTTTTATTCTATTTTTTTGTTTTACCCTCATTGTCTTTATGTCTCCTAACAGTTGAGACAAGCATCTTAGTATGATCCCTGCTGGCATTCTCCCATAACGAATTTCTCTCTAACCCTAATCCTGCCGTTGCCCTTTAGACCTTGAGAAAATCTCCTGTGGGACGTGTATGTCACAAAGTGGGCTCTCAACAAAGCCAATTAGTCCACACAAAAAGTTGTTTTAGTCTTATCACATGCTACTGGTTTGTGCAAATTAAACGTGAACATCTGAGCCAGGCTTTTGCTCAGTTCTAGCTCTGAAGCTGCATCCATGATATTTCCTGGTGACAGCTCATAAAGCTGTTGTTGGTTTTCTTTCTTTTCCTTTTTCTTTTTTTTTGTTTGCTTTAATCCTGATTAAAATCCCCATTATGAAAATGGTTTATTTCTTTTCTCTCTTCAGTTTTCCAGCTGCTGACCCTTTGAATACCTGTTTGCATTGAAAAGCCACTAGATGTGCTCCAGAGGAAGCCTGCTGAAATTTCAGCACACTGCTGCTTCTCACTGAGGGCAGAACACACTCTCAGGTGTTGATCTCAATAATAAGGAGTTGCTATCATTAATAGTGACAAACAATGAGAAAGGCATTAAATCTTGGGGATCTAAACCTGAAAAGATGAGGAATAAAAAGCTTTCACGCAGTGATTTTTACTCCACATATGTTAAACAAGAAATCCTTGTACCTTCTCCTGCAATATCTCCTTCTGGGTACCCACAGGAACAAGAAACCAGGGGAGCTGGTGTTTCACCATGAAGCTCTGAAGTGTTCATGAATTTTAAATTAATGTAGTAATATTTGCCTTCACAAGAAGTGCAGAAAATGGCTTATTTGTCAGTTGAAAGGTATTTCCTTTGCCTTTTTCCCTGTCCAAATGGTCTGACTGTTGTCATATTGATTAAAAGTAACTATCTATTTTCTTACCTGAGGTAAGTCCCTATTGTTAGAGAAATGAGGAGCAGCAGTGCACAGTGTTTTGCCTGGCGCTTTTCTAATTGGGCCTCTGCCTCTGTGCTAGAGGTCCTTTTGATTTCCAGCACTCCAGGAAGCCAGGTTGATTTAAATCATAACCTTGGAATTAAAATGTGTACGTGTGCGGGGAAATGTTTTTTAAGCAGTTTGGGTTTTAGAAGAACTTATAATGGAAAATAAAACCTTGAAAGTTTTCATTTCTCTTTCCCTCTTCCTCATTTTTATGGTTAGTGTGCTGGCAAAAGTATTAACGCTCCAAACTGTAGCCTTTCAAATTTAAAACGTGTTGTCTTTTCCCATTGCCATGCCATGCTTGTTAATTCCATATGTTGCACTAGCATCCAGAAGCCAGTATCATGATCAAAGCCTTGTAATGCACTTTGCTGTACAGCAAAATAGGAAGACACGGTTTTTACACTCCCCAAAGTCCCTGTCCTTCATTATCTTTTGGAGGTAATTTAATGTGTGTTTTACAACATTAACTGTTCAGCTGTGTTCACATATCATCTTTCATCCATCTCCCCCTCAACCAACCATCATTAACTGTTTGAACTCCTATGGGTATGAGAGTAAAGATCAGAAAATGCTTAAATGAACGAAATTGTACACTGTGAAGAAAACATGGAAATGTGAATTTTGGAAACTTCATTGATGGTAATTTAAATAAATCCTTGAATTCTTTCCTCCTACTTCTGGGTGCCCCTGATTGTCCTGCTTTCATCTTTCTGCTCTCCCTTCTCTTCCTGTACTGTGTAGTTTCTTCTCACCCTGTTAGTCTGCTATACCCTCATTTGTATACAGTGTATTTTCTTTCCGTTTCCAGCACTTAGGTATGTTTCCTCCCCTTGAGCACTTTCATTTCCCTCTTCGTTGCTTCCCCCACTTGCCTGAGACTTTCAATCACCATTTCATAGCAGTGGTCTCTGAACCTCCCCATGCTCACAACACTGTACCTGCCATGGAAAGAAAAACACATTACTTGATTCATTTTAGAAATGATTTTACATCATGTCAAGATAAAAAGGCCTGGGGATATAAACAAGCTCAGAAATATTCCAAGATCAGGTAGACATAATTAGAACACAGACTGTTGATTAGACTGTTTCATTTCGCAACAATGCGAGTTTAATCATGTTGGAAATTGGTTACGGGATTTCTTGTGGAGATTAGATATTTCTATCGCATTTTAGTCTCCTTTAATTACACAAATAAATACTGGTGGTTTACTTTTTTTGGCTTTTTTCCTGTCAGTGTGTAGACAGTAGCTAGCTCTGTTGCTCGGCAGTCACGTTAAGTGCAACCAGCCTCCTTACAGCACCAGCTGGAAGAGGACAGGAGAGGTCAGTGCCCTTTTTCTTTCACGAGAAGATTACTCTGTTACCTGCTTCCTGATTCCTCTGTCTCTCTGATCAAAGCTCTCTTTCCTTCTGTTTGAAATCCCAGACACCAAAGTAGAAGTTACTGCGTCCTGTTCAGGCTATACAGAAATGCTTTGCTTGAGCAAAACCACAAAGAGAGCATCTGAACTGCTGAGGGGTAAGTACAGGGCCCCGTTGCAGCATGGTGCATTGAGAGGGGGTCAGAGCTGAGCCTGGCTGTCATAGCATTTCCTTCCAAAGCAATATGGAGATCTGTAGAGATGCCCCAGGTGCTATATTGCCATCCTAATGTGATGACAGCACCTGAGTTTAAATGACCTTTCCTGCGCTGTGTAGTGCTGTGGTGGATGAGCAGCCCTCAGCTTTTCTGCACCCAGTGGTGCTCACATCTGCTCTCCAGTGCAGATGCACACACACGGGTGCACTGTGCCTCTTTATATATTTTTATACATATATACACATATGTAGTGCTAGGCTGCCAAAAATATGTAAATAGCTTTCACATGGGAATCAGCAGACAACATCTCAGCATTTTTCCTTCCCTTGGCTTATGAGGTTGCAGCCTCACTAAAGTAAAAGAAGTTGCCTTCTTTCTTGGCAGTGTGCATTACCTCCCTGTTGGTTTTTGTGAGGTCCCCGCTATGTGTGGCACTGCTGATTCCCTGGGGTGGGGTAGCAGAGCTGTCAGTCCCTTGCCTTTGCTGCCACAGAGCAGCACACATGGCAGTGGGAGATGGGCGTTCTATGAAGGCAGTCCCAGACTGCCATTCCTGCAGGACAGGTTTTATGCTATGGACATATCAAGGTCAAACTAGTTGAGATGTAAATGCTTCTCCCAGGCTTCTGCATGCAGTGAGAGACCTTGTTGTCCTTCAGTATGACAGGAAGTTTATGGGACCCCAGGAGACTGAATGTACCATGCTGGGCCTGTAATCTTATGGGAAACCAAAATCATTGTTTTCCCGTGAGCCTCCCACCTTTTAAGCTTCCCATGCTGAGCTAGTCAGATTATTCACACGCTGCCTGATCTCCCACCCTTGTACAATCTATATGGCATCTAATCCACCCATAGGCTCAGCCGATACCAATTCTGTGGCTTTAATAATGTTTTATTTAATATACAATAACTATTCTCCCATAATTATTTCCTGATTGAAGATACCATTTTTTTTCTGTTTTTTTTTTTTTTTTCTTTCTTCCTAGCTCCACTGCGCTGTGTCAAATACATCTTTGGTGATGCAGGTCTACAAGCAGTCTGCTTCAAAAATCGCAGGTACACATTATCATGTGGGCATGTAGCAGTTTCCAACACTAATGTTTCCATAATACATCCATAATGGATAACCTAGCACACAATTCTGTATTACTGAGGTTTAGAACTCTGCATTTACCTGAAAGACTCGATTCTATAAAGTAAGCTTTAAGCATTGTTTTTAACAGAACTTTTTTCCTACAACAGAAGTCTGTTAAACTTCATGTGTAAAGAGCAATCTCTCTGTATGCCAGCCAGCATTCCACATAAAGGTGTAGGACATGTTAAAAGCCAGTGCCTCTGTGTATATACCCAGACAGCAGTATTGTCATCTTGTGCTTTTATTTTTGCAGGGAAGGGAGAGTAGTATGACAGGGCTAAAGGTTTTTGTGTCTCTTTCCCCTGTGGATTGATTTTGAAAACTTAATTCTAATGGGTACACTGCTGGATTCACCTTCTGAGAAGAAAATCTGTTCTTAAAAATAGGTCATTATGGTGAGGAAACAAAGAGAAATTATTGAGAAGGAAATGGAAAAATAAATTGTGTGATACCAAGAAGATAATTTTGATGAGAAGTCCAGAGAAAGAGGTGGTATTAGAAAGATAAGGGTAGTATTCAAATATACAAATTTGAAACATATAAAGACCTATAGACTAAAATAGAGGATATTTTAATAATTAATTTTTTGATGAGACATGAATGAGAAATGCGGTCCTTATAAGGAAAGCTCTATCATATTTCCTATTAGGCGGTGAATGTTCAGTCATGCTCCCTCACTTCTTTTTCTAATTGAAGGTTTTCTCTGGCAATACTGCTTTCCTTTCAACCAAACCACTGTTCTCTTGGTCACCTATAGCTCCAGAAGCAGCATCAAAATTTTCTGTAGCTCACAAGCCTTTATAAGTAAAGTCACTGCTCAGAAAGAGTAGTCTTAAATTCCTGGAGGAAACACTTCATGAGGTCAAACAGGCTTTGTGAACCACAGAAAATAATGTGAGGTTCACAAAATCTCCAGCTTAACAAAGAATCCCCCACTTCTAGCTCACTTGGGCTTTGAAGAGACCAGTCAGGCAAAGTCGTTCAAATCTGATGCTGGGAAAACTAAAAATCCAATCTAAAAGGGAGAAGCATTTCTCTGTGCCACAGTGAATACCAAAACATATTTAATAACACTTACTTAATGTAAGTGCGATAAATCATTTTTTAGCATATTGTTCTATATTATCTCTTTGCATAATAGCTAGCAATTCTTTGGCAGTGTAATCTATAAAGGCAAAATAATACATAAAAGATGTAGAATATAGAAGAGATGAATAAAGGGAGTAGATTCCATTTGAGGTCCATGTTGTTCCATGAGAAGGAAGAACATTCAGATATCAAGGAAAGATCCTTCTGTCCATTCACAAAGGTCAGTATGTCTCACCGTCTTTGCACTTCTGAAACTAAATCCTCATCACTCTGAGTGATGCTTTGCCTTGGCCAAAATCAGCAGAATACAGAATTTCACAATCTCTGAGATTAATTTGGATTCTTTTAAACCCATCCACGCTTGGGATAAAAGCACTGAGAGAGATGTAGGTTCTCCTGTAGGATAAATTGTTCTCTTCTCAAGGTCTCAGTAACCTGAAACCCATTTCTTTATTAAATGAGTCTGGCTCATGGAGGTGACAGTGAGTGACCAGGTACCTCTGGCTCTTTAGTTTCATCCAGCAGTCTCTGGTCACAGACTTACAGTGTTGTCCAGAAATAAAAGTTCAGTGTGTAAATGATCATGGAAAATGGTTCATAGCATGAGATCAGCTTCCTTAGAAGCAAAGAAGGCCCACTGTGGCCAGAGTGTTAGGACAGGTTATTTACAATGGCCTATTCGGATGAAGCACACTGTCAAGTCATTTCCTATCAGTCCTCTGTTCTGAGAGGTGGTTGCACTTTCTGAGCAGGAGTCAGGAAGCTGAAGAAGCTCTTAATTATCATTCAACATTATTAAACAGTAATGACAATGTTCTGTGGTTCTACACAATTTTTAGTCCAGTAGTGTCAAAATGCACGACTATCACTGTTGAAAGCACGCAATGTATCCCTGAGACAGAAAATTGGTGTTTTTATTTTAGTGATGCAAATGATGAACCAGAACATGGTAATCTATCTGTTGCAAGATCAAATGCAGGAGGAGAGTGGCAATGGCAGTAATGTTAACAGGATTCTTCTGCTGTAAGCAAAAGATGGTATTTCCAGCAGACCAACAACTAGACTCTACACTGAGAGTGGATCTGAAAGCAAAGATGTACAATGATTATACCAATTCCTTCCCCCTTGCCACAGGCTTAATGTTATTCAATGATTGTTTTACAGTGGTGCCCCAGGGCTCTGTTCTGGTAGGCTCCTTGCACACAATTAAAAAAAAAGGATAGGTTATAGACTGCACTTCATCTGTTATAACTTTAAAATCACCAAAATTTCCCTGGGGAGGAAAAAAAAAAGGTAGGAAAAGCAAACTGAATGTCTGTATGTCAGCCAGATCACTGCATTTAGGGATTGTTTCCAGTGGTCTCCCAGAGAGATACAATATACTGTGTGTACCATTTATTAATAAATGACAAAGAAATACAAAAAAGTAGAGTAATGATTTTGTCATTATTGCCATTAGTCCGTTCCAAGCTTGCCTGCAGTGCAAACTGTAGAGAAAAGAGAAGGTGAGATTGACTTTATTTTTTCTTTTACATTTTTAACTTTTTTCTTTTTTTTGACATGTGAGGTAAATGTGCTGAACAGCAAATCCCAACCTGACAGATTTCATCAGGTCTCTGTATAACAAGCATTGTCTTTCAATCTTAAAATGTCACCACTCTGTAAACCTTTTCAATGTTCCCTCCTGTTCTCTAAACCCTTTAGAAACCCATTATAATTTTAAGAAGATTTTCTTTCTTACAGCTACTGCATAGGGAAGGTAAAACCAATTTCTTTGTTTCCAGCATGTGGCAACCTGAGGTAATTTCCAGAGCACTTGAATTGAAACTTTTATGAAGAATATGCACTCATTTGTCCCCTAACAAGAAAAAATGTGGAAGTATAAGTAAGTTGCTAGAGATAAATAAATGTCCATAAATGTGGTCATGTTACTTTATATGTTTGTAGTATACTAAAGAAAGTAAATAAGACTACAATTTTCACTGCAGCAGCCAACAGCTGGCTGGCTTTAAGTCTTAGTGGAAACAACATTTCTGGATGCTCAGAGCCTCCACTATTCCATTTCAGCTAAAGGCAGGATTACTTGAGCTGTATTATATCCTCCATCTCATTTTCAGCTCTATTGCGCCAATTATGCAGCCTG
Organism: Coracopsis vasa; assembly: GCA_026283785.1. Lineage (NCBI taxonomy): Eukaryota > Metazoa > Chordata > Aves > Psittaciformes > Psittacidae > Coracopsis > Coracopsis vasa. The sequence goes on from JANHGB010008008.1 coordinate 35,514, forward strand.
GAGGCTTATAGAGGCTTATATTGAGTTTCTGATTGATATAAGAAAGTAGTCTATATTCTCTGTGATAAAAATAGTCATTAATTACTGAGATTTGTAAACCGCTTAGCATCCTTCTTAATATGGTACATCAGGCACTTTACTGCATTCTATAGCTAATCACCAAAAAAAAGAGAGGAGAAAAATACATCCTGAACAATATGATTTTTCTTAGTTAGAATTGAATGCTGGAGTTAGAGACATGTACAGAAAAGGCTTAGCCACTTCACTATGAATTTACTTTTCGAGGGCTTCATTGTTTGTGTCTATAAAATCGATTAAATGTTGATGTTGATGGCAGCCCCTTGTGCAGGGTTCACCAATAGAATCAAATGCCTTCCATAATCTTCACAGTGCTGTGATTGCATAGAAACAAAGAAGCCTTATTTAATTGGAAAAGATATTTTCAAGTAGGAGGGTGCCAGAGTGAACTAACAAAAGCCATTTTAGACTACTTAAAAGGACAAAAAAAATAACAAAGCCTTGTTAAATTTTATACACATATGAATAATACACCAACAAGTCCAAATATGAACTGGCTAATTATCATTCATCTGGTTTTGGGCTTTCATACAATAAAAGACAACTGACCAATAATAATCAAAAAAACCCATTCAAATATGGTTTTATATCCCTAAATTTCATATCCTAAATCAGTCAGTCAGAATAAACCAAGTGAATCACTTCAGCTTTCATAGTTTGGTTTTTCTTTTTTTCTTTTTAAAGAGCACAGTATTCAGTCTATTAAAGGAAAGCTAATTTAACCTCAGTGATTTTTAAACATTTATTACTGCTTAATTTTTCTTCATTTTGAAAAGTGTCCATTTTCAGTTTTTTCTTGATTCTCCTGAGACAGATGATTTAATTACTGAAGCAATTGTTTGTAAGTTTTTTTAATGGCTTCCATTACTACAGCACACAAGTTCCTCCCTGTGTAAAATTCATCTACATAAAACACTTGCCTATCTAGCTGGGATACAATCCTCTTCAAGTCAGCCTGAAAACACATAGACAAGGAAACTGAAGACTTATCTAATATCAACATCAAGAAGCCCTGTGCTTGTGAGTTACATGCCTCAGCCACACACCAAGTTTACTTAAGGATGAGACTTTGGCATGAGTATTCCTATGCCCCATGTGGTGATGGAGCCAGGCAAGGTGATGGCATTGGTGGGCAGCCTGGTTGGTGGCTGGAGGGTGGAGGGCACTGGGACTGTGTGCTGCACTGCAGCATGGAGCTGCCTCACAATTTAGGGTAGGTATGAGCAGAGCATATCTACGTTGCGCACAGCTAATGCTTGTGTTTGCAGATGATAGTTTATGATAATTTCATTCAACTTCTAGGAAAAAAAAATCAAGTATGTGATTTACCCGAAGGAAAGTCCTCTGGGTTTACACTAAGAAGGAGAAGCACTGAGTTGTTAATACTAATCTAGCATTTCTATGGTGCTGGTGGAAATAATGGTGTCTATATATATCAGTACTGGCCCAATAAATATAACATCAACCCTAAAAACTTCTGTATTGCATCCTTAAATCAGTGTAACTGCAAAAGCACTATCAGAAGGTGAATTTTACAATAGAATTAGTTAACGTGGTTTAACTGGCAATCCACTGGACAAACTGAAAGTAGAACCAGACTCCAAACCAAACCACCAGTTAAGAGCAATATGTTTACAGATACTGAATCACAGCAGAGGTTTCACCTGTTCCAGAGCCACAGCAGACTGCAGCCATGGAGAATCATTAGCAAATTAGCATTCATTGCTTGCTGTAAAGTCCTTCAGGAGCAAAATGAAAACAGAATCCAAAACTTGTCTGAGATGTAGACTCTGGAAAACTGAATTTATGGATAATTCCTTTGATCACCATGTTGGAAGTAAGTGTTAGGACTGAATAACAGATTTAAGAATAAAAAGGGCTGTATTTACGTACTACCACACCCCCTAAGGCCCCAATTGTGAAATTGTGAACTGAACAGTATTTAGGACACAGATGCATACACTCCTCACAGCTTTCAAAATAATGCTCCCTAACTGACAAAAGATGCCCTATTTTTTCACAATCAACTCATTTTAGGAAAGATATATTTTCAAATATTCATCTCAGCCTGCCTTTATAATATTTTCTTTTCATTTCCCTCCTCTTAACAATAATGACAGGACCAAACAGGATTTTACTCATTAATTTCTGAATTTGTCCATGTCCCTTTAGGTTTGTACCTCCAGTATGACAGAGGGGTCCAAGAGTTGGATGTGGCTCTTGAGCTTCTCTGAGCGGGTAGAGGTAGATGAATTCAGCATGGCAGTTTTGAAATGTGTCACACACATGAGGAACCTGAAAAGAGGTAATGTCTTTCACATTTTTTTATCATTAATTATTTTTAATGAAGAGTAAACTTAGCACTTTAAAGATGTGAGGAAAATCTTATGCTGAGAAAGGTATCTGCATGACTAGCTACTCTTTATTTTCTCCCTGTATGTATTCGCATCTTTCAAATTATATCCAGTGTTTTTCCTGACCTTCATGTCTTTTGCAAGCAAACAATCACTATTCATGGTATTTTCTATCAGGTTTGTTTGCCGTTACATATTTGTTCTAAAATTACAGTTCTCATCCAGTTTTAACTTTTTTTCCCTTATCACTGATGGTGTTACAGATTATGTCATGACTGCGCACCAGAAGTATTTACAATGCTGTGGAAAGGAGCTTGTTAAAAATCACATGCTTACTTCATTCTTTCATAATATTCCTTTGTTTAATTTTAATATGAAATGGGATAACCTGCAATGCAGATTTTGTACCTTTTATACACTAATTTACTCTTGATAGCTTTTTTTTCCCCAATTTAATGCAATAAGATAATTGTACTGACTGTGCTATGGTGAGTGAAAAAAGATTAGGGTATGTAGCATTCCAGTATTTTTGACAGCGTGATGTATTGCAACTTGAATGTACAAGTCCTTTCAGTGTTATTCTCTCTTGCTCATTAAAACTAAGAACAAGGTTTAGAAATCTGACGCTACTTTTCTTGACTGCTTTTAAGGAAGAGCAAAAATAAGCTGTTTGCACTGGTGACACAGATCCCATTCACATGTTCATACTTGTGACCTAAGGGCTAATTCCTTCTCTCGGTTTCATTCTCATTTTCGGGCTGAGACTGAAGGAAAATGAGGATGGAGATGGCCAAGTGGCACCTCCAATATCTGTGAAATCAGATAACTTAGTGTTTTCTGCTGACTACCAAGTAAGGGCAGTATCTGGCTCTGTAATGATTATTTCTGTGGGATGCAAGCCTAGGAGGCGGAATTGCATGTCATTGTGTCTGGTGGAGAAGAGATCAGGTCCAGTAATTTTTGTCCAATATGACCTGTGAGTTCACTCTGCAGTGCAACCTGGGCTCTGTCACCAGCTCTTGTCCAGTTTGAAAGATTTATTGTCTGTTGAAACAGATGGGGGAACAAGGGATTTGGGTTACATCTGTCTTCTTTCCTTAGGAGAGGATGTTGTAAAGTGCAAACTTCTATTTGGTGCCACAAAAGTCCCTTTAGAGTTAGCCATGAGGATGCAATGTAACAGCATCCTCAATGGGGTTTCTGCTAATGAGTTGAGTGCTGTGCAGATGCTTAAAAAATAGGTAATTTGCCTCATAGCAACTCCTTTCCTCTGTTTATGGAAGTATATCTTGGACTTTGGCAGGATTTAGATCACGTTCTTCCTCTTCCCCATAATTCACTATGGAAACAGGGCAGAAAACTTTATACCAGAGAGAGGAATTTGTCGTGCAGCATAACAGTCCTGGAAAGAAAAGAATATCCTGTCAAGTGCCCAAATACTGTATGCACTTTTAGTTCCTAAATGGGGAAAAATAAGTTACAATAATTCTGCTGTGAGCCTGAAGATCTCTGGGTTGACACTTGCCTGTGTCATTCATATACCTATGTAGGCATAAAGATCTCATTAGGAGCATGGTAGTTCAGCAGAACACAGTGAAAGGTGGACTATCATTCCCGCAGGTAAATGTCTCAATAAGTCAACCTGACTTTTGTACTTTGAGTTTAATATCTGCTGTATACCAGCCAAACCAACCTTTTAGATTTAATAGGACAGCCTCTCGACTTTGTGAAAGTTGCAGTTCACTGGGCATTATTCCAGAAAGCATCCATTTCCAGCACTGAAATGACTTTCAGGATGAAACCATGCTTTGCATCTCTGGTTTTCACTAAGATGATGCTGTATCCATTACCCTATCAAAACTAAAGGTGAAGGAGAAGTGGCTTTTCTCTCTCTTTTAATCATCACTGTTGAGAGTTACAGTTATAAGGGCAGTGTCAAGTGGCAAATTTTCACATTATGGAGTACTGTGAGAATCATAGAACTGTCTGAGCCTGATATGGGATATTTTAAATAAAGTGTTTTGTGAAAAACATAAGCCAAAGTTGTCTATCCACTGTGCCAGCTTTATATCTAGAAGCAAAATTAAGGTGTCTTTAGAAGGTTATGTCTTTTAGCATAGGTGCAATATTTAGAGTCTAGTAAAGGATTATAGAGCTCAACAAACTAAATGCTAAAGCACCTTTGTTGTGAAGTAGAGCGCACATTGCTGTAGACTACTTGGAGCAGAAACCTTTGTGTTTTCCCCTAAAGGCTGTGTATAGTTAGGGTTTAAGTTCAGCCTAAAGCTGGGCAAATAATAGGAAAAATGAATCACAAATATTTGGGATTATTTGGAAAGTGAAACAGCTGGCCATATCTTCCTGCCTTTTTTTTAATGAAATCTCTTCACAAATATTTATATTCATGAGAGTAAAATTCTATTTGTACAAAAGTTTATGAGAAAAAGATTTTTAGGTTGGAAGCTGAAATCTGTAGTATAGCAAATCTATTCCAGGCAAAAGCGAAAGTACTAGATTTTTGGTTTTCCAATTAAATTTGTTAGAAGACACTTTTCTCTCTATTCCCCTGCTCCTTTTCTCTTCTCTAGGTAAAACTCAGAGTACAAATGAGCCACGATATTAGAATATTAGGAAATATTTCTTCACTGAAAGGCTTGTCAAGCACTGGAAAAGGCTGCCCAGGGAAGTGGTGGAGTCACCATCTCTGGAGTTACTTAAAAGATGTGTAGATGTGATCTTAAGGACATGATTTAGTAGTGGACTTGGTGGTGCTAAGTTAGTGGTTGAACTCTATGATCTTAAAAGTCTTCCAACCTGAATGATTTTATGAAAACCAGTTCCTTGCTGTCTCAACTACCACCATTATATATCTCCATATATCAGTTCAGTACTCCATATAGCAATTTAATATCTCCAATAAGGAGACATCTGTAATATTTTAATTTTTAGAATAATAATTAAAGAAAACTCCATGTGGATCAGATATTTAACAGTCCCATTGTAAAAATTATTTTATATCCTTGCCAGGGTGACTGTTGATCTACCTTCATTATGTTTTTTCTATACTGTCTTTCTTTCTGTCTACCTATTACACACTTCTTCCTAGTCAGAACTATCTGATGTGCTGAGAAGGACATGTGTTGATAACAACTTGAATCTTGTCCTTCAAAATCTAAACAAGGTCCAGGAGAACCTGTTTAAAAAAATCCCCTCCCTCTTCCTGCACATCCCCCTGCCATTGCTGTTTTCTGTCACCTGTGTGCAGATGATTATCCACTAGTGAATAAGGAAGATACATCAAGAATAAGAGTCTTTCTTTGAATCAAGCAAATCTTCACTGAAAAACACTGTTCCAGAAGTTAAGTAAGAAGATATTATTCTTGTAATGCTTATGTGTACTTCCCTTTTGTTTAGTGCAGTCAATCAGCTAGTTTGTCGCAGCAGTCCTAGTGAAGAGCAGTGAATGGTAAGACTCTGAAGACCAAAACACTCCTGAATGCTGTTTATATGCAAGCAAAGGGCTGCTGCACCAGGCTGACAGAGGAGTCAGTGAGGACATTGATTCTGCCCTTATACTGCAATCTGTGCCAAGCAGCTATCTGAGCCATAGCAGCAAGAAAGCTTGCGTTAAGCATAGACTTCTCTTGGACACGGTGTTAGATAGCTTTGGTCAGCTCGCCAGGTATCTCCATTAAAAGTTACGTTACTTTGCTGAGAGTCATGATGGGGCCAAAAATGTATGTGGCCAGCCAGGAACTGCCAAAAGCATTGCCATGCCATACTGAGAGATGCATCCGGTACACCCAGGCACCTCATTGCACAGCCCCATATCAGCTGAAGCAGAAACCTTTGAAGTTGACTGGGCTTCAAGTGACACAGCCACATATTCTTGCAGTGAGAGAGAGTGAACATTATGGATTACAGCTAACTTAGAATGATCCAAAATGTCTGGCCAGAGATACATAAAGGAACACAGAAAAACACAGTTTTGGAATATCTTAAAAAGAAAGCCCCAAACCCCTCAAACTTTTTAATCCATTAACCTGGCTTCCCTTAAGTGCCTTTTCTTCAGTGTCTTTACTCCATGCATATACTTAAATATAATGAAGTGTATCATCAAGAAAGGGAAGAGCAGAAACATATCCCAAGGTGACCTATGGCAATATTAATTCTCTAAGCACAATTTTTAAGCATGTCACAGGCCAAACACTGCTGACATAATATCTCCAAATAATTACAGGCTGCAGTCAAATTCATAAAAATAAAAGTATGTTTGAGAACAATTCATTTACTTAATTGTTTGTTCCACTTAGCCTATATACTGGGCAAATAGCAGTAGCAATGTGTAGTTCACATGACTCTTAAGAAGTAATGGCTTCCTTCAGGAGTAATGAGAACATCTTGACTGATAGTGAACATGAGAAAAGTGTAGCCAAATTAACACTGAGAATGTGTTTCACAAATGTAGTAATATTGAACCTATTACAATATTGGTATTTGGCTAAATTCTTTCATTGGCTAATAACCAGACAGATAATTCTAGGAGCAATCAGGTCACTTCAGAGTAAGTCCTCTGATATTTTCAGGTGGATGTAATGTTTTCATTCTCTTATTTCACCTGGCTATCGAGCAAGTGATGCATTCTCCTGAAGGGAAGCAACATTGCATGAAAAGGTGTGGTACATTTTGATATACAATACAGCCCTTTAACTCATCTACATTTTGCTGGTATTTTTTTTAATAATTAAGTGTCTGTGTAATTCTTAACTACTTATATTTTATTCAGATTAAATATTACTGTTTGCAACTACTATTCAATATGTGCATCTGGAAAACAACAGGGGGTAGTAAAACTGATTGCAAACCTAATATTCCTCTAGCCAGCACAGCCTCAAGCTAAAAAGCAGTTGCAGTTAACTTGCTAGAATCAGACAGTTTTTCTGCTTTGTCAAGAGTCTCTAGCTCTGCATTGTAAAATCCTGAACTGCATTTTCAAATGCTTTGCTGAAAAGAGCAGTCAGTGTTCTGTTATTTAAAAAGCAAGGGAATAATCCTATTCCTTTCATCTGAAAACATCCTGGGAAATTGTGGGAAGTTCCTTGGAGATCCTTCCCCATTCTCATTCTACAAATGCACCTAGCTATTGAGTTCAGTGGCGTGTGGGTTCCCAGATACCTCTGTGTTTCTGCACAAACCCTTAAAAAGCTTTCCTTTTTGCTGGTTTCCAAAGTTTGCAGTTGGCCTTGCTTACTATAGCTGGCCGTGAGCATATAGCATATGTAAGGTGTTTTCATTCTTTATTTTGAACCCAGCTTTGTCTCCCTGTCATGCTGCTACCTGTAGCAGAATGCACTAGGGGACAATGAGCGCTGAGAGGGGTCGAGTGTCTTAGAGGTTAAGATGCAAAATCTCCACCTAGATAATGAAAATTGCTCTGTTGATGGGGATTACACCTTTGAGCAATTGACCTTATGTCTTCCAAGTCAGTTTAAGATGCAGCTGTATAAAAGACTGCTTTAAGCATATTACCTGTGGAGGGTTTTTTTTGTTACTGAACAATGAGGAGGAGGAGAAGCTTCATGAAAGTATCATGTGTTGCCAATATTTTTATGCATAATAAGTGCTAGTTCAGCTTGAGGATTGTTTCATTTTCTATTCTTTCCTGAGGCAGCTTCTCAACTTGCTGGAAAGCTATATTTGTCTTCTTGGACAGGAAATAATTATGATGACATCTTTTCCAGCACTAATGGCAGGGGTGAAGGGTAGAGTGGGGTGTGTAAAACACTAGTGTATGGGGGGGGGAAATATTGTGATTTTTACTAGCAATTAACAAGGGGAAAGACTAAAACATTTGCTTAGTAACACGACTGGTCTGTTGTTTTTTTTTTACTGAAGCCCTGGTATGTGGCTCCTAATGAAAGCCTATTGGGTTTAGGCACCCTGAAGTCTTAGCTTTCACTGTATCTCTTAGAATTAGAAAGTGGATGTGTGTATGCTCCCAGCCTGCTTTGCCTTGTTGTAATTCCTACAATACTTGGTTCCTTATCTTTAAATCATTTCTGAAATCGATGGTGTCAAGCCTCTCTGGCTTCACATAATCCAATATGTTTAAAAAAATGATTTTTCTTGCCATCTTATTCTTCCTGCTTCGCTTCTGCATCTTCCATTGACTTTAATTAAGCTTTCCTTGGGCTTGTGACCTTGGCGAGCTTTTAAAAATAAAGTGAACTGACTTGCAAGGTGATTTTTCCCAATCTTTTTGTAGCCGTGATGGAAATTCACTTTGTGTGGTGTTTGAAAATATAGGCTGTTCATTTGGGATCATCATATGTGCACAAAGTGGCAACAGGGAGAAACCTCAGCCTCCTAATTACTACATTGTAGTAAATAGCTCATTTTTCTATAATTTCTGCTTTAACTTTTCTACCCCTTTAGGACCTAACTATACACTGTTGTTTTTTAATAGAAAGATAGAGAAGATTTGTTCTTTCAGAGAGGCAGTGTTGAAAGAAAAGCTTAAAAAAACCCAGAGTGCAGAGTAGGAGTTGTTTTGAAATGCCTAGAGATTCTCAGTATGCTTGTTATCTTCCTTACCATTTTTTTCCCCAATAACGTCTCAGAATAGATGGGTAGAAGTAGATGACTCTTCCTAACTCCTTTTATAATTACATTTGGCTGGCTTCTGTCAAAGGTCTGAATAGTAGCTCTTGTCCTGATTTTCACTGCTATGGAATCTACATATAAATCACTGCACAACGTCATACGCTGGAAGGTTGAATATGAAATACCCCTAAAGCTGACATTATAGGTATGAGATCTACAGATAGTCTTACATAGAGAATGACTAAATGGAGCTAAAACTTGAAAGGATTTTTTGTGTGTGTGTTAGCTTGGTTTATTCTTTCTTGGAATAAATCTTTTTGTTAGCTTCTGTGCCTTGTGGATGGTAAGGAATGCACAACCCCACACAGAGCTTTATGCAGCTTTATAATCACTTGCCTTTGCAGAGGCTTCTCTTCCTGTGTTCTTCAGGGAGCTAGTAGCTGGTAGACTGTGTGTGACCTGCCCAATCCTGGCCCTTTAGTAAAAATCACATCATGCTGCAGCACTCACTCAGGTCAAGTAATGAAGGCAATATTACACACACAGCAAACTCAGAGTAGAAAAATATAAAAAAGCTTTTATAAGCATTAAGTAGTGTAAAAATAACACAATAGAAATCTTATTCAAGGCTGTCATTTTAGCATTAGGTTGAGGTAAACGCTATGTTGAAGACAACAGTGTGCTTTGACCTAATGATGTATAGTAGTACAACTCCTCATTCTTGCTAAGAAAATATTTGGAATCAGTCTTCTTAAAACAGTAAGCTCGTTTCTTTTGAAAATAATAATAATAAAAAAGCAATCTCTTCAAGTAGATTATGCTGAATGTTAGCAAAGACTAAACCTTGAACCTGACATATGTTAAATTTAGCAATCTTTTTTGATAATGGTGCTTTTAAAACTCTTCTAATTCCTAGTATTTCTGAAGACATATTCTAGCATGAGGTAGTTTTCCACTATATACAAGGCTTTTAAATGAGGTTGTGAACAATGTCAGATTTATTTTATTTAGATGCCTTAGTATATAGCCCAGCACTGCATCAGATCCCTGCTGCATGCAGCACTCGTCAATATTCTGGTTTTAGAACCAGAAACGGTATATCAGTTCAGCAAAGTGTGATACCTTCCTAACACAGCTGCAATGTTTGAAATACAAGACCTCTGCACAGGTACGGACTATGCTTGGAATGAACTTGGGTGTTTCCGATGTACTGCTGCAGTGCTCTTTATGGACATAGCCTCACTGAATCAGAGGCGATGACTCACCACCATGAAATTAGGCATGTGACTTCATATGCTACCAGATCAAGGCATAACCCTGATTTTAAAGAGCACTGATTTAGTCATTTAGGTCAAATTTAATGTCAGGTATTAATAATGTCATAAAATTATTATCAGCAACTCCTTGCCATCTATAAAAAGTGAATTTCAAACAGCTATGACATGAAAGTCGTACCAGCTTGCTTTCTTTTCTCTTTTTAATCCACTAGAATCAGTCTATTTTCCTATTATGTTTAAGAAAAAAGTTAGAAAAAGCATGCTGAGGGCAGACAGGTTGCAGATTATTTTTCAGGTGCATTTTTTTCCTCATGAAGCACATCTTGGTGTTTTAAAATATATTTGAATTACTTTCTGCTTCACTTGTGCAGCCTCCACTAGGACTTCATGCAAGCTTTGAGGCTTTGAAATTGACCTGTACTGAAAGATATGGGAGGATTTAGGAAAAAGAGAGCCGCTCCTCAGAAGAGGCTGGACCATTGGACAACATGGATACTGTGTTTATAACTGGAGAGGCACTATGTGCTTCTCCAGCTGTGTGGTGGCATGCAGTTGTCTAACACTCTACTTAAGCAGATAGTATTGCTGTCACAGAGTCTGTTGCATTCTGTTCATTCTGCTTTTAAGAAAGAAGTACCTTTTTTTCATAAGGCTTTAATTAATTCATAGACACATTTTGAAGACTGGGTGTCTTTGGGGATGTTGGAATTCTTTGCCTGTGCTAAGAGACACAGAGATGCAAATGTTTTCTTAGACTTACTGAAGATGAAGGCAAGCCCTTGAATGTCTGAGCATAGACTGATGTTAGATTTAATGAAGTTGGTAGATAAGAGTGAGACTTTTTGTGTGTGTGTGTCATAATCTCAAATATGTACAGTATCAGCAAGAAACTCTCAGGCAATTTTATTTAGGTATCTGAAACCCAGCATCTCTTACGCAACTTTAAGATAAATTACTGCTCTTTGGAATCCATATTTAGTCAACAACACTTAAGATTCCATTTAAAGGAATTAATTGATCCCTGTCCTGTTGGTACTAGCTAGCATACACACAGGATAGATTTATTACCCCGATTTTTCAAGCTGCACTTGTAGGGATGTTTTGGAAATTGCCTTTTCTCTTACAGGTAGATACAGATCAATGAATAAGATCTGTGCTTCCATTGACTTAAATTTATTCTTCATAAAAGTGGATGGCTGCTCAAGGTATGCTATAGCAGAAGGTCAAATCCATTCTAGACTTGTCTAGTAAGTTTTAAAATAGATATTTACAATTAAAGAAATTGGGTTATTTGTATTGATAAATAGATCCTGGGTTTAGGGGTAGATTCCCTTTGAATCTGGCAAAACTGGCAATCTGGTGTTCTGCCCCCTTTGATTTCAGAGAAGAGCAGCATGAGAGAAAAGGGCCAAGGCCATCTCCTGTGTTGGCTATCTTACAGCAGGTATCCTGGGTTTAGTTTGATTGATTTGATACTCATTATATAGTCACTTTCAGATTTGCAGAGGCTAAAGTATAGACTAAACTAGATCTTTGGCATTTTAACTAATTCAGGTTGATGCAAATTAGAAGTTCATTATGAAATTGCTAAGCAAAATTTCAGAAATGGGGATGAAAATGTGACATTCCTTTAGATTTTTAGACCTGTAATGTGGAAAAGATTTGTATTTTCAGGTATAAAGAATTAATAATGACACCTAAGGCAGGGTGATATGTGAATCATTTTGCCTTTATCATATGATAAAATAATGTGACTTTTCAATATATATAATTTTTCATGCTAATAGTTGGTGAATTTCCTTTTAGTTTCAGATACGAACGGAGCCATGTTTTTCCTCTCATACTGTTTATTCCTTAGATCAAAAATTTATCATGCCCTCACTTTTATTTCAGATGTGTTCTTAAACATGATTATGATTCAGTGCATACATAATACATTTGAAATACTCCCAACAAAATGTGACGCCAAAGCTTCCCATCTGGAGGATAGTTGCTCATAACAGAACACATAGATAGGAATTAAATGTAAAGTGGCTAACCACTAATATTCTCCAGGTCAACTTCAACTTCAAAGTGGATTTCTGTTCATGTTTTATTTTTATTTCCACTTTACTCTGTGTGTCCAGGTTAGGGACCTTATGTGATGGATGCTTCTGAAGGCTTTGAGAAATACACCATTGTTGCTCTGGATTCATCACCTTTCCTGACATCCTATTTGATAAATAGGATGCTATTTCTAGGAGGAATAGTAATACTCAGAAGCAGATTTATCTTGAAACCTTAGAGTATTGCCAATAAGAATAATTTAAAGGTCAAAAAAGTTTATTTGAACCTTCTTAAATTTCTCCCTGACATTTCTTTACATTTTCACAGGCATCTTCTATTTTAGTAGAAGTATGGATGCTGTGACTATCTCACTTGGAAAAACTGTTCCTATAAAAAAATAACATGAATAAACTGAAAATGGAGAACACGAGAAGGAGAGCTCAGTACATGAATATTTTCAGTACACGAAAGAACGGAACACAGGAATCACTTCAACACTGCTTATGAATAGGGGATGCCAAGCAGGTAACTTGCCCAGTAATGCTTCTTCATGTATTGATCATTTGGCACACTAGAGAGTTATATATTAAACTATATATATATTATATATTAAAATTTCACTACAGTCAGTGTCACTGTCACCACTTTGAGTGGGTAGGATTGCAACTTGTATATTTTTGGCAATTTGTCTGTTATGACAGAGAATCAACTATTGTCTATTATAGTAATCTCATACATTTAAAAGATACAAGGAAACTGAAAATGGTTTAATGCGACAAAAAAGAACGGAGCAAGAAAATTTCAAGTAACTGTAATATAATTAAGATTGAACTCCTATCAGCCCTGCCAATGGGGTAGAGGAATTCTAGAAGGAAAAATAAATAGAATGCTAATTCTAGAAGGAATAGTAATAAACAGAAGCAGATTTATCTTGAAGACTTAAAATATTGCCGGTAAGAATAGTTTAAAGGTCAAGAAAGTTTATTTGAACCATCTTAGATTTTTCCCTGACATTTCTTTACATTTTCACAGGCATCTTCTATTTTAGTAGAAGTATGGATGCTGTGACTATCTCACATGGAAAAACTGTTCCTATAAAAAAATAACATGAGTAAACTTAAAATGGAGAACACAGGAAGGAGAGCTCAGAGTGATTCAAAGCAATGTATGTAGCCTTCGTAATGGAAACATTCATGTTTTATTTGCTTAAATTTTGTTTGCTTTCCAGCCCTGTTGATGAAAGTTTCCCTCCTCTTCATGTTAATATAAATCAGGAATTGTAAAGTGCAAAATTTAATGCTTTTATTTTTTCTGAAGGGACTTTTTCTACTTTTATCTCTTGTTGTTGATAAAAACCCCTACCTCAAATACAAGGTGTAATTAATGGCAAAGATTGTCTCTATGGAGAATCATGGGGCAAATTTATGTTGTCATATGTAAGGGAAGTTAAGCAGCTACGGCAAAAAAATTGCTTATGACAAAAATTTCCCCTTTCTAGTAACATATTAAACAACTCTGCTGCTGTCTTTGTTCTTTTATGTATCACCACAATTACGTTAGAGTCAGTGAGTGGGTGTACTTGGTACCCCATCCCTGGCTGAGCTTGCTTGCTCTTTTGCTTTCCAACTCTTATTGTGGTGGTAGTTCAGATCAGTTAAATATGCATGCCTACATTTCAATATGCTCAATAAGGAATACAATAATTTGGATCGGTGTATTTCTCAGAGACTTGAGCTTACTTCAAGGGAGTTGTATCTGGCCCTGTTCAAAAGATCTAGCCCATGTTTTCTGAGCTCAAAATGAGTTCTCTTAGTAAAGAATTCCTTGGTCATATGTTTTTTCTTGAGGGTTTTTTGTGCTTTTTTTTACTTTTATTTTTTTTGGGGGGAGGCCAGAGGGATGTTGGTTATTTTAGTTTTGGTGGTCTTTCTTTTTTTGTATAGGTTTGGGGAGGACTTTTTTTTTGTTAATAAGAATGGGTGCATTGGGTCAGGAAATTCTCTCATTTCAGAGACCTGAAATGAAGCTCTGGCTGTCAAAATTCAGTTGAAATGCTAGACAGGCAGTCTTCTCATATACGAGGGAATAGAGGTGCACTGACTGATAGCATCCGTATGGGCAATGTATACTGCTTAATACTTTTGAAGGCTGACCATTCGAGATCTGTCCTTCAAGGATGCTTTTTTTTGCTCCTGCTCCAATTACACTTGCTTAAGAGAGAGAGAGGAGGGAAAAAAGACAAAACAAATGGCACATAACAGGTTTCTGGTTGATAGCAGAGATTCAGGGGAGCTTGTTATAGTGAACAGATATTACTTTCCAATACCTCTGCAATAAAATTTTGCTGTCAGCAAGAATCCATATTTTTACTGAAAAATAAACCAAGATTGTTTAGCCAGATGTATTACAATAAACCTTGGAGTATAACTGGGGAAGAACAGTTGGCTAGTAAAGAAATAAATCTGTAAGTTAAATATATTTATTGCCAGTTGATATAATGCAGGTTTTTACGTACTGTGTCAAATTTAATGTGTAACCAAAAAAAAAAGCACTTGAAAAGGATAATATAAAAAATAAAATAAAATGAGAGAGAAAAGGGAGGGAGAAATTATTAAAATCTGTGCTAATAAGTTGAGATCTGCTTTGCTAGAGGCATGTTTAGTGTTGGAGAACAACCAGAATATACAAATGAGATTAAAGCTTTGCAGCAGTAATGGAGTTGTGCAGTTAATGTACATTTCCACAACTGCAGAAAAATAAAACTAAAAAAAAATTGATCACTTCTTGAACAAATTCATTTTAAACTGATGCATTTACTAGGTTTTCAACTAGATATAAATCCCAGAAATAAAGTTAACATAAGTTGTTGCAGGTTTCAAGGTTTGGGGATTTTCTACATGCCTATCATGAATTACTATATAAACCATCTACTACAGTGCCAAGCAGCACTGCATTTTCTTTATTTTTCTCCATTGTCTTCTCTTTCTTCTTTTAGAACAATATAAATGTAAGTACCTCCTATTTAAGTGCAAAAGTTTCTTGCCTTTCTAAAACTCTGGGAACTCTCCCAGTCATCAGAGAGCATGAAGGCAGATGATTACAAACTAAAGCTCTTGCTTCACCCATGTGTTGAAGATTTTTTGAATGCTGTCTCCTCTATGTTTCCTGAAGTGTTCTAAGTTTGCATGAAAATGGTTAGTAGAATAGAAAGCTTTGAGCATTGCTAATAGAGTGTGATACTGGTCTGGGTTCCTGTAACCATGACATCGGTTAATAAAGGACAAGTCAGTGAGTTAAGTAAACTCTCTGCCTTATTTTTTCATCTTAAGGATAACAGGAATACTTATCAATTCCAAAAAGATATGAGGCTTCATTAAATAAATATTGCCTTTTACAGTAATACAGCTAAATCTTATCAATGAAGCATGTATTAGCTAAAAGCTAGATGTTGATTTGAAGTCAACAGTGAGAGACCATTTTATTGAAAGAATTCTTGATATCATTTACTAAAAAGTTGAGGTTTTGTTTTATTATTATTTTGTAGGTTCCTAAGTATTTGGTGTAATATGCTTACAGAACTGTAAATTACTGCTACTTGTTACCCAGTCTGCTTTCTGCATTTAGGTTCTGGCACTTCATTAGAAGTAGCAGAAAAACTGCAATGAAAGAATACTCTTGTATTTTGTATGTATGGTATATGAAACAAAAGGCATTCTTGCAGCTTAATGATCTTGTATGGGAGCAATCTTGAATGAAATGGTATTTTTGTTTGGGTTTTCTTTTCAAAGCAGGATAATCCTCAACTGGCTTAATTCCTGCTAGTTAGTTACAGTGGCAAGTTACAGGTAAATCTATCAGCTGAAAGCAGATAACCATCCTGAACTGATATGGTTGAGGAATTAGTTTCAGCAGCATTCTGCCATGAATGATGCCACAAATGAAGTGAAAGATGCTTGCTGCAACCACAGTGTTCCCATCAATTATACCAATAATGGAAATTGCGGTCCTCATCGTGCAAGTGATTGTCCTGTATTCAAAGGGTCTGCACGTGCTTTTGTTGAGTTCAGAGACAGTTCTGACAGGTGTTAAAGTTAGCTGCTAACAGTATATTTGCAGTATAGCAGGAGTGAGCACACTTTTACCCAACCCACCCCCCCCTTTTTTTAATAGCAATTAATTTCAACAATTACTCTCCCTCCTTTCTGATT
>JANHGB010008009.1:0-33526 GCA_026283785.1 Coracopsis vasa
CAAAAGGATATTGAATTTCATTACGTACACTTGTTACGTAGTTTTTGTATCCAAATGATATTGTTTCTACCTGAATAGACTAAGCAGATCTTGGAATCCCAAACAAAATTGGGGTGTGATGTTTAAAATGTACCAAAAAAATTTCAACAGGAATACTAGGAAAAATAAAATCCTAAAACTTCATGCCTTATAGTATTTTGCTCTGTACCAATCACCACAGCGTGTGAAGTCATCCATAATTCTACATTTCTTTGTGATACTGAACTACATCACAGTTATAACTTAAATCCCAAAGTAGGCAAAGCTGAGAAACTTAAAATCAGAGTAAATTGTTCTTTTCTTTTGTCACAGCCTCTTTGCTGAGCTCATAGCAACTGTAGAAAATAATTAGCAGTAAAAAACTACAGCTGGAATACTATCACTAAAAGTTCTGCAGGATCCTAGAAATTTCACCACCTTATTAGCATCTGCTAAAGAAAATCTTTTATTAGTTTTGATTCTAGAATTAACTAGCCAGGCACTTCACATTTTGAATTGGAACCATGATAAGAACTGACAACTTCATCAAATTGCCTCGTTTATTAAAGTTCTTTACAGATCAGCTATATATTTTATAGCTTACCAAGATTAGAATAATTTATATTTTAAGTAATTGACTGCATCTTCACTGAATCTGGAACTTGTTGCTCTCTGTGATGTCTTTTATTGTGCTTAACACCAGCAAAGATTTCCTTGTTTAACACTTTCAGTAAGCAATTCTAAGGGAAAATTGAGCCAAAACTACCGCTTCTTGTCTCTACACACCCTTTTTCAAGTCTGGCTACTTGTAGTTCCAATGGTCTCACTGCTGCTACTCACACCAGCCTGAGAGTCTGGGCAGGCCAAAGTTACAATACCACTGGACCTTTGGGTTGCTGTCAAGTTAGTTTTCAGCCAAGTCAGTTTTCTGGTCCAAGTCATAATAAATATTATTTCTAGTACATAAAGGAAATGGAGGAAATGCATGGCTAAAAAAATGGTGAAAATCCTCCTATCAAGGGTTTGCTTTTAGCTAACCCTACTGTCCTCAAAGATTTTCAGGAGATTCCTACTGTCTGAAGAGCTCCAAGCGTCCTGAAAATTTGTTTATATATGGTGCTTATATTACCTCAATACTTCCATACTGTGCATTCCCTTGTATTTAGCATATTCAGTCACCCAGTATACTTTTGAATAAAATATTAAAGCAAAACATGAAATACATTCTTTAAAACAAAATAATAAAAGTGTGAATGATTTCATTTCATTGCTCAGTCTTGTTGAGAAGAAGTAGGCAAAATATTAATCTAATGAAAAAGAATCCATTCTTGTAATCAGGTGTTCCAGAATAAAGGTGTAAATTCCAGCTTCACGCAGAAGTTACTAACAATAACCACAAGATGTCACTATTATACAAAACACACAATACTCTTAATTGGCAGAGAGAAACTTGTGATTTTTAGTCTGTCTAAAAGAAAGAAGTTAGTAGGGGTATGCATGAAAGGATGGAAGAGTCGTCTTTTGACTTACTAATCTTTTGGCCAATTCTGATGACAACGCCCAAGGAGTTAGCACACTTTTAGCTCTTATGGTCTTGAAAGTTTTGTAAACAAGACAAATGGGTAATATCACAAAGACAACGGACATAAATTTATTCCCTTATTACCCTTAAACATTTAACAATCCATATAGAAGAAAAATTGCCTGTCCTTCCATACTGATTTATCAGTGCCTAACTAGGCTTTTAACTAAAAAACACTAAACAAGAAAAGGCTGAACGAAACCCTTCGAGATTCTGAAATTTAAACACACTTTTTCTAGTCAAAGAGAAAAGTGACTGCTAAACTAGCAAATTTATCAAGACAAGCAATGAAATGAGGTTGTATCATATGACTGTATTTGGATTAGAACATAAGTGCAATTTGTATCAGAAAACCTGTGTATTTGGCACACCTGAGGAAAATTAAAAATTGGGGGATTTGTCTTAGCTTGGCTTCTTATTTTATACCAAAGCATTTAAAAATTACCAAAGAAGTTGCAACTTTGATATCAATCATAAGTGGTAGGATTATAGTTAATCTCAGCTCTGATATGGTTGAACAAGAGCATAGTTTTTTCTTGCCAACATGCGCATTGCTTAAGATTCTTTCGTTAAGAGTTCTAAAATAAACTAGTAAAAAGCAAAACCTAATTTTTCAAACCTAAGTGGAGCGCACAGTAAAGTTAAAAGAACTCTTACCTTGGTCTTTATGATTGTATTTTTTCTGTCAGTTTGAAGAGCAGAAAATACTGGAGACCGAGTACATTGGTATTTAGCCAGTTTTGAATTGGAGTCAGATTCCTTCATCAAGAGAAAATTCATTTGGTTTTAAAACTTTTTTTTTAAAAAAACATACAATGTATATTTTTATATCTACACATATATACTTTAAGGTATAATTTTTTCAGTAGTTCTAAGAACTTATACAAAACCCTGAGCTTATTTTCAGCAAGCAATACTATGGTGACATATAAATGCTTTTCTGAAAGAACTTCTTCAGGACTAACAAGAGCAGAGCACAAAAGCTAGCCTACCAAGTTTTTTAATGACTCACTGTAATGATAGCAATGGAAAGACTGAAGACAAAGTAAAACCAAAGAACAGACATGATTTAAGCTAGTAAGTCAACCCATTCTATACAACTATGTGAAGCATTAACCAGTTTTGTTAACACAAGCTACATAACCTGCAGGGTATCATTCTGAAAATAAGAGTTTGCTGCCTGATTCTTTTTATAATTTAAAGTAAAAGTAAATAGAGAAACAGTGTCTAGTTTTCTTACTTCTACATCTGAATTGTTGTTAGAGACTTGTGGTATTTCTGAAGACTCCAAACTGCATTCCGCTTGCCCACAAGACCTTTCAGACTGTGATGACTGTTCCAGTTCTGTTAAGGGGGAAGATTCTTCCTCAGATTCGCCACACACTGCCCCAGTCTCTGTTTGTATGTCATTAATCTGATCTTCCTGGAATATCTTGCAGTTGCTTCTCTGTTGGTGAAACTGCTGTGAAAATACAGTATGAGATGGACCATGATTTCCTGAATTTATAAGGCTGCTAAACCACCGGAAGCAGTTTTTCTGCATTTCTCCAGGAGATGTAAAGATAGTCCTTGTTGATTTTTCAGTTTCTGAAATCTGGGAAACATCTTCTGCCACATGTTCTACTTCCTGTTTCTGGCAATCCTGCTCAGTATCTTGAGCTTGATCACAGCCATCCTCCTTTGCTTTACTGTCAAACATAATTGCATCATTGCAAAAAAACCTAAAAAAAGTAAAAAGTGAAAGCAAAGGACAAAGAAAGTTACTGCAAATGGGTACATTACCTCCAAAATCCAATAGCTCTTTATCCATCAACTTTTTAAGTGCACTTGCAGACACAAATTATTTTGACAATGGCCAAAGTCTTAGGCCTTCAGGAAGGCTTTTAACAGATAAAAGTAAAAAAGGAGAACATCCCCCACCCCTATATGTAAACATATATGACTGAAATACTCAAGGTTGTTCATCTGAAAAAGAGAAACACCCAGGAATCCTACAAAATTTAAGAATATATTTACCAACTATCATAAGACTAAAGCAGTGAAGTGTTTCACTGTTATCAAGGAAACTTGAAATTATCTAGTTCTTTTCCATGCTATAAAGGCAGCTCCTAAAAATAAGTACAAATCACAGATTTTTAAGAAGCTGAGCATTGCTTTAGAAAAGAACCTATGACCACTGACAACTCTTAATTTTTGATGCAACATAACAAAATTTTCAGCTCAGGAAACACCTTTAAGGCAGACAACCTTAAAGCTAAAGAACATCAGTGTTTAGAGTTCTGTAAAATTACACTGCACAATATGTAAAATATTCAAGATAAAAATTACACAATAAAAGACATAATTGTGATAGTGCTTCATAAAATCAATTAAAGTAGCTGTGGCCAAATGCAACCAATGAACCCATGAACAAACAAAACCTAAGAACCCCAAAGTCCTTCTTCCCAAAGTGTTGCTGCAGAGATCAGGAGCAATGACTGACTGGGATGGGATAAGAGGCATTTGTCACACAATATGACCCCATTTGGCTTTACTGAAACAAACAAAATCACTGTCAGCATAAGTCAATATATTAACTAACTGCTTACATATTTGGCATAAAACAGCTACTGTTTTTTGGATATATGACATGTATCAAATGTCATATGAATATGACTTTTACCAGGAAAAGAAATACATCCAATTCTCAATTAATTTCAACACCGAGGCTAGACTGTATTGAATAGTCTTACTGTCTTCATTTCTGCTGTAAAATACTGACATTATTCGCTTACCTATCTCACACAAACATAGGAGGCCTTGCATGAAGGGTTCTCCATCTCAACTCGGGTGCATTAATAGTATTTAATTAAAAACATCTGAGATAGCATTTTTATCATTTTCAGTACTGAGGTTATTTCAGCAGCCAAGATAGCAAGGAAGTTTTTTGCTACTTATTAAAATAAGTGACACAAGCATACCTGCTTCTTGTTCCTGGAACAATTACAGCATCCTTCTCTTTGTTTTTCCTTTGTAGAAAGGAAGCAAATTTATTTCTAACTCGGGGCAGAGAGGTTGAGCTTTCCTGAGTGACAGAATTCCCTGAGGAATCGAGGCTTTGTATCGCTGAGACACTCTTTCGTGTTTGGCCATCAAGATCACTCTCCTTGATTTTTTTTGCTTTTGAAAACGAATATTGGCTCAACAGATCTCCATCAGAGATTTCTTCTAAACATAGAAAATTAAAGAACTTAAGCATCTAGAATTAACCAGTTATGAGAGAACTAAGCACTACATTCTGACTCTAACAGGCTTAAAAGTATTATGAGTTTCGATAGGAACATTCTTGACACTACAGTTTAGAAGCCTTTAACACAGTTGTTTTCTATAACATAGCCTTAAAAATAACTTTCTGTGAAAATGGAGATGGACTGAAGGAAGAAAGCCTGAAAATAAATACTTTTTTCCTTGTTCTTTGTTGTAATTTTTGTTTTTTTTTTTTATTTTAAATACTTTGAAATAAACTTTAGAGGGATCTAGACAGGCCAGATAGATGGGCTGTGGCTGATGGTATGAGGTTCAACAAGGAAATGTTCCGGGTCCTACATTTGGGCCACAATAACCCCATGCAACATTGCAGGCTTGGGGAAGAGTGGCTGGAAAGCTGTTCAGCAGAAAAGGACCGGGGGGTGCTGATTGACAGTCACTGAACATGAGCCAGCTTGTGCTCAGGCAACCAAGAAGGCTAACAGCATCCTGGCCTCTATCAGAAACAGTGTAGCCAGCAATTTAGGGGTAACGGTTGGACTTGATGATCCTGAAGGTCTTCTCCAACCTAATTGATTCTACGATTCTATGAAAGTAAAACTAAAGTCGACTCAAAAGGCAGGTTTCTAAACTAACTACAGATTTTGGTAAACCAGAGAGTAGGAAGATACCAGGAGTAACAAGAGCAAAAAAAGGAGTCCTAGTAGCATAATCAGAAAGCAAAGGAAATAGAGGAAAATACTTAACATAGCTGATAAAGCACAACGAGAACAAAATGCCCCTTCTATTACAAGCCCACTGGTTATTTCACCACATATAACTTAGGTGGAATAGGAGACAAGAGAGCACAGATTTACTGGAGAAAGTGAGAAAGCTGGAATAAAGAATACCTATGGGATACAGCTAGATCTGTGTTAGAAGAACACAGAAAACATTCTTTAAATTTTTTGTCTCGACAAATATCGACTGTAGGAAAAGTAAACTATTTTCATTCCTTCACAAGCCATTATAAGATGGAAATTCAACCGAAAAATAGAACAGATGTTATTAAACATGACAATTTAAAATTGAAAATGACATTTTATAGCAAATCCAAGGAAGCCAAAATCAAGTGCTGCAAAAAGTTTGCTGCCACCCTTTATCATTATGTAGGCTTTAATATTACGGCTTGTTAATCTTGCAGCTTGTTGAAAACATAGTACAGTTAATAAAAGTCTGAGTTAGACCTCTAAAATCTCACGCCATTAAGTCTAAGACAAAATCCTTCCTTTTCCCACAGCCTTCTACTGTTATTTATGTACTTATTTTAATAAAAACATACCACTCCTTTGCCTTTTTGCCAAGAGCTCTTTGCCTGAAAGTTTTAGCCCTTTAACACTGACTATCTTCTCCATGCCTTTGGTTGTTGGTTTCTCTAGTAAATGCATTTTATGAGGAACAGCATCTGCATTAGGGCCAAGCTTATAGTCTCTGCTCCAAATGCTATTTACATGATTAGCAGGTCTCTCATTCCAGCCACAACTTTTCTGCCGCACAGGCTATTAAAGAAAAATAAAATAAACAATTAAAAACCCGCGCAAGTCATAGGTTTACAACTTTGTCTTCTACATGCGATTTCTTGATTTAGCATGTAAGGACACTTTGACACTTGCACTACAACTAGTGACATATGCTACACAAACATTTCCTGTTTTTGTTCCCATATTTCTCATGCTTTTCATACAAATTTTCTTTTGTGCTGTCATGACTTCTTCATTCCACTATGGTGCAAGTGACTAACTGCTCATCTCAGACAAAATTAAAAGTTTAAATTTTATTCTTATTCAGAAAACCTAATTTGGGAAAATAATTTCCTCAGAGTAACATACTTTGAAGAAACCCAAATGTCCGAAAATTTTCTTTTAAACTACTTATTTCTGTCAATAGTATTAAAGACTTATCAAAAAGTCTGAAAGTAAATCAAATATTAAAGTCAAATTTCATGAAAAGTAAGATTTTAACTGTACAAAGAATGAGAAATGTGTGTGGGAACATAAAGTTTCTGTAATAGCAGAATAGTTTTTACTACCAAATCAGTTGCAGATAACATTCAGTCATATTTTTCCATGAATGTTCAAGATCCACATCAAAATCTTAATACATAACTTCAGAACAAAGATGTTACCTGTGCAGTGTCAGGGTTATAATTATCAATTTGTTCCATTGTGTTGATATCAATGTTGCCAATGGCAATTTGAAAAGCAGTACCATCACCAAAATGTCTGTTCCCGTTATATTAAAGGAAAGTAACTGAATATTACATTAAATTTCAAGAATGGTAGCATGAAAGTTAAACTAGAATTTTCCCATTTTTGTACTAAAAAGCTCTGGCAGAATATTAACCAAAAGCATTAATATTGCTACCTATGCCTCAATCTGATACAACAGCTACTATAATACACTTGCAGTGCTTGGCAAATCACAGAAGTCAAAATGAATACCTTCACTCATCAGCAGGAAAGTTAACATCTTTCTCCTTCCTAATTTCTGAAGTGCCAAAGATTAAGTGGCTTGAAGTACATACAAATCTAGTAGGGACTTCAACAGCCCCCTCTTTCTTCATTTTCCTAACTGTCCATGCTATAATTTGTGCTGCACAAATGTAGCAAAATGCTACTTGTTCTATAGGAAGAGATATCTGATAAAACAGGATATGCTTAGATTAGGGAATGAGTTGTACACAGATTACAAGAAGTAAACTGGCAATGATTGTAACACACTTAACAGACAAAATTTAAGGACAGTCATAAAGTGACTCAAATAGTTTAAAAATAATCTGTATTTGATGATTTGTTTTTAAAAAATTAAAGAAGAAAAAATTAAACACTTTTTAAATTGTACGAAAGCCAGGCTTTAGTCAATAGCAGAGATGCAATGGAAAACTGCAAGTACCCACAGATGCAATGAAAATTAAAAGGCACCATATCTGCTCATCTTAATTTCCCCACTCTGCTATTTTAACACAAAGGATACCGCCCTGCATAAATTAGTGTTTCTGGATCAATATCATCTTCATATGGATTCAGAGGAACTAATTTTCTGTTGACAGGATCAAAAACTAACTGATAAAGGAATGTATTATTGGCTCGTGTAAAGCCCTGTATGTATTCTTCTGGTACTGTTATATTCATCTTCAAGTACTGCCCCATTTTCTTAATAACCTGTCAAACAAACAAACAAACAAAAAAAGCTTAACTGTTTCATTCAAACTGGGTACATAAAAGGTTAAATACATTTCAAGTAAGTATTTTTGCTTGTAATTACATGTACAACACATATCCTGTTACAACAAGCAGATTCAAGTTAAACAGGTGAAGGAAAAAAGTTTTGTGTGTTATTTTCCCACTCTTAAGTTGTTAACAATCACATGAATAACACAATTCAACTCTTTATAAATACTTCTTGCCCAATAAATAAGTACAAAAACTGAATAGAAATACATCTCCTCAAGGTATATTTGTTAAAACTTATGCATATCAAATTGTATCATGTATATCATCAGACCACATAAGCAATCTATGGCTGTTTTTAGGATAGAAAAAAGCAAAACTAATCAGATTTCCCCTTCATAACTCATCACAAAAGACTACATATTGAACTGGTGCTTCCTCCTATATATTGTTACTGCACCACTTTAAAAGAAGTTCCTAATACTTCATTGACCTCTAATTTTCCAGTTTCACAGAAGGCATATTATATTTTTTCAAAGATCAAGTTTATCATACTGCTAGAGGCAAGATTTTCTGCTCCTCTCCAAATAAAACATCAGCTGTGTTTTGGCCATGCATTCTAAATACAGGCAAATTTACTCATTTCAAGAAGAGTTTGAACTGCACTATAGGGCTCTTCGTATCTTTTGATTTATTTGTGACTTTCCAGTACTGTTGGAAAACAGCAGTGATGTATTACATAACAAATAACTCAGTAAAAAGTTTCTTGAAATTATTAAATCCTGACATTTTGCTCAAAAAGAGATACATTAAAAGAAACCATGATTTGTATAGGAAAAGTTCAAAGCTCCCCTTTTACTCTCACAAAAGCCAACAAAACCTGTCGCTTTGACGCCTATGAGAGAAAAAACCCACTAAAGCATGCAAGTAACTGAACAAAGAAGATAATACAGGAAGTTAATTAGACTGCATATTTAAATGCTGTCCTGGATTATATTTACCTGCCTTCAGGACAGCCACACAAGGTATTTTTCTTATTAGCTCTGAAAAACCTCTCCTCTACTACCTACACAGAAATTATTCCCACTCAGCCTCTAGATTTTGCTTTTATTGGATAAGACAAAAAATAAAAAAAAAATAAACCAAAACAAGAAAAAAATTTGATTTTGTACCATACCAACCTTTTCTTCCACAATGTATTACAATATAAATATCAGTATCCATATGTATGTAAGTAAATGTAAAAAAATTAAATAAAATTCCAAATCCCTGCCCCTCCCACACACAGATGAAAGTGTGCTTATGCAAAATCAACAGAGTTCAATTAGCAGTTCTATAAACTAATCTGGAAAACCAGAAGAGCAGGTAATGAGAGGAAAAAATTTCCAGAGCCTTACAAAAAATTAAGTCTCTCCTCAAACACAATATCTAATCCCTTGAAGGATTAGAACAATTCTTCATGTAAGTTTGCTTTGGTGTATTTCATTAAATACATATATTAGCTTCAACATCTCAGTTAAGTTCAGCATCTTTTAGAATTCTGCTCAAAATGGACATATTTTTAATTCAGTGTTACTTTTCTATCCACTTGTACAGACTCCCAAAAAGCCACCACACAAAGAGAAAGCAAGTTTACCTTTATAATATCTGGATTATTGGCTAATTTTACTAACTTGCATGCTTTAGCTAACCCAATTCCGTAAATTGATGAGAGGTAGTCGCAACCAGAAAGAATACACATGTAGCGGAATTTTTCTTCTGTAAATACATTTCCAAGCTGCTTGCAGTTCCCTAGTCGAGCTTGATCTATCTCTAGTCCATTTCCAAACTTGTCAATTTTCAGAAACACCTGGAAATTAAGAGGAAGTGAAAACAATCATTTTCACCCATATAAGCTAGTTTGTTGCACGTGGTAGAAACAACAGAAGCCGAGTGCTATTCCCATCCCTTCCGTTTCCCCCATTTACTGTAGAAGCATAAATCAATACATCAAATGCATTTGGCAACTTCAAACTCTGCTTTAAGATACCAGGAAGATGTAAAGGCTATTAGTATTTTCTTCCATACCTTTTTACATCCAAAAGCTAAAAGATCAGAGTCTTCGGTAATTATAGCTTGAACAATGCCAGTCTTATTAAGATAAGCCAACTGAGCATCAGCTTCATAAGGAGCAACAATACAATCAACTCCCCGGGCTCGTGCAGCCTGTACATAAACAAGAAGCATACAAGCACTTTATATTAATCTTCAGTAATTACCTGAAGACATTTGAAAGCATAAGAACCTCTACCTTAAAAAGTGAAACCATGATCTCTTTAATAAAACACCCACACTCCTCCCTTTAGAGCCCAGTATTTCACATTCAACCCCAAGTTCTGAGCAGGTTAGACATGTATAGACTACAAAAACAGCCTTTCCTGGGCTGTCCTGTAACACTATGGCTCACTGCATTTGACCACAGGTGCCAGCTTCAAACTTACAGAAGCTACGTTCTGGACAA
Organism: Coracopsis vasa; assembly: GCA_026283785.1. Classification (NCBI taxonomy): domain Eukaryota; kingdom Metazoa; phylum Chordata; class Aves; order Psittaciformes; family Psittacidae; genus Coracopsis; species Coracopsis vasa. The sequence goes on from JANHGB010008009.1 coordinate 10,556, forward strand.
AGGAAAACAGCACTAGAACAAACGTAATACTATTTTGATAAAGATCCTATGGCTGCAGTGGAAGGATAGCAAAAAGCTACTAGAAAGGTTTTAAGCAGCCAAATTTTTTTCTGTAGTCTATTCTGAGGAACAAGCTGGAGGGAAATAAAATTGTGTTTAGTTTTTGTGCAGCAAAGGTAAAACTGTTGATGTTACCAAAGTCAGTTCATAGCAGTATGTATTTCAATTGACACATCGTCATAATTATTTATCAAGTCAAGTGCCTCTATGTGCAGACTTATTTTTTAAATTAAAGTTTGAGAACACATCATGGGGTTTGGTGTGGTAAATAGCAAACTGGCTTTTGGGGTTGGACTAGATGACCTCCAGAAGTCCCTTCCAACCCTAACAATTCTATATATGTATGTATATATTTATAATTGTATGTGATTTATACCATAAATAATAAATTTGACGTTTGTTAACTGTGCCTAATGTAATCCAACATATGTAGGACAATCAGAGGCTAACAAAAGGGAGATGTTTTTCTTGACTATATAGAAGATGTTGCCATACAAAAACAGAGTAAAGAAATGTTACCTACTGCACAGATTATCTTTAAATCCATTGGTATTCAACAGTATTCACAACTTACTTTAATAACTTCATGAGCCATAGCATGGGTAACATTTACACTGCGCCCAAAACATTCTCTAGCTTCTGACAGTCTCCCTTCCTGCAACAATTGTTTCCCCTTCAGAAGACTGGCTTGACGCTTCCTGAAAGATAAACAAAAATACCCACCAATCTCAGATTATTTTCTTTTAAAAGAAGAAGTAGCAGAAAGGACTGCAACAGGTAGGAAAGGGGGGAAAATCTGTTCTACTGTATAATATTTTAAAACATAAGAATAAGTCATTGTATCAACAAGGACAATTAGGTTGGCATGTTGAAACTTATAATGTTTTCTCAGGAAAACCAACGACAACTCTAGAAACTGCAATCCACAGTGTAAAAGCAGATGCGCCCACTCTCAGGTTACATATCCCATAAAATATATTTAATGGAATTTGGGAGTATCTGACATTAGATACTTATTGGTTTAGAGGACAGAAGGCATCATTTATTTAATTTCAACTACTGGCAATTGTTTGCCCCACACTGAAGGAAGCACACGTCCCATGAGAACTTATAAATAAAAAGAATTAGTGAAAAATTCTCACTGCTTCAGTGAGAAGTCCCATTATATAGAGACCTGAATCCAAACATGAAACAAGTTCATCTGATTATTTGTACAGGACAATGAGGAAGGTTGGGTTATTTTTAAATAAAATATATTGGCAATTTTTGTCCAGACATCATGAAGGAAGGTAAACCAAAAGCATTTCATACATTACAGGAACTAATGCTCAGAGGTTTACTTCCTTCCTCTATAAGAAGTGCTTTCATTTATGAAGTGCATTTCTATTTTTGGAATAAAACCTCTAAGAAGAGGTTTGTATGATTTTAAAATGTAAATTAAATGAAATAACACTACATTGCAGGAAAGCTTACCAGAGATTATTACCTATCTGAAATTTGAGGGTTTTTCAATTTTGAAAAGGACTTGTAGTGTTAAACACACTGCTTTGCTTGTAAATCAATACAGTTCAGTACTTACTCTCGTCGGGCCTTTTCCACTTCCTTCTTAGAAGGCAGGGTGCATCCATCAAATACCAAAATTGGTATAATTCCAAATGAGAGGAGCATATCAACAAGTTTCATACAAAAAGCTACATAACTGTATCAGCAGCAATAACAAAAGTAAGAAACAAAAAAAAGGTGAGCTCAAGTCTATTGCATATTTACTCACAATTAAAGAGAACTGTATGTTTAGGACTAACTGGTGTTCAAGATCAGCGATCACATGTGCATGGAAATAAGATTTGATCATAAAATATTCATGTAGTTAAATTCAACTGTTCCAAAGTTTCCTACGACTTTTAATGTTTCTCCTGTCAATTGGTTTCTTTCTCAACTGAAGTGTATCCTATTCTTAATGACTCTGAGTTATCTCCACTACATTCAGAGGCAGATCTCAGAAATATAACTAAGTAAAAAAAAAAAAGTTACATCAGAAAAGCTATTCTAAAAATATAGTATATTAAGCAAAACCACAATTTATTCAAAGAATAATATAGCTGTCAGAATTCCTGACATCTGTCACAGCAGTATTGACAAACTATCACTTCATACAAACAACTTTCCTGAAAATAACACTAAAGTGGAAATAAATGAATTGCTTCATAACTGAGAGCAAGACATGCTGAAAAAACAAGCAAACAAACTCGTCTAACCGCTGATGTTATAACAGAAAATATTTTAGAGCTTTCCCCTCCCCCCAACATATACTTCAAAATTTATTTTGCACAGGTGGAAAACTATGCTCTTACAGCCAACATTCCCATTTCCAAGCAGTGCAACTGGGACTGGCAATTCAGAAGCAACAGCAAGAAGTGAAACCGATCTATCTTAGCTTTTACCTCAAGACACTTAAAACTAACAAAACTTTAACTCGTAAGAGGGCCGAAAGGAAACATAACAAAGACTCACACATCTGTTGGCTCTCCTCGGACCAGCTTCTCAGCGCAAGCATAAGCCCCTTTGTGCAGCCAGCAGTACGTGTCCACAGCTACCGTCTGCCCTTTGTATTTCTTCACATGGGTAGGTTCCGCGGCCTCCTTGATAAATTGGAGCAGGCCCTGAATCCCCATGATGCTGGCTGAACTGCAGGCGGGAAAAACCAACGCGTGAGGACAAGGAGCCGCCGGTCGGGTTGCGTGCACGGCGCAGCACTGGACCCGAGACACGAGCAGCTCCCGCGCAGCTGAAGCGCCCCTCCGCCGGCCGAAGAGATGCAAAGCCTCGAACGCGGCTGGGAATGGGGCCAGCAAGCAGCCGGTAGGCAGCGGGCACCGGCTCGGGAGGGGGCACGAGAGGCAACAAGCGCTGGCCTACCGCCACCGCCTAGCTCAGGGATCACAGGATCCTCCCCCAAGCGGCACGTACTGACACCCGGAGCTGTGTCCGTCCCCGGGAGGGCCTAAGGCTGCTCTCCCGGCTCGGGGCAGCCCCCCGCAAGGCACCACTGCCCGGGGAGCGGAGAAAGCAGTGCTGAGGGGAGCGCGACCGCCAACCGCCACCCGACAGTACCTCGCTGCGGGAGAAGCGGGAGAAGCGGGAGAAGCGGGAGAAGCGGGAGAAGCGGGAGAAGCGGGAGAAGCGGGAGAAGCGGGCGCCTGCACCGCGCCGCTCCACTCAGCCCAACCCTGGCGCGTGGCAGCCGCTTAGGGTTTTCAAGCAGCGCGCGCTCAGGGCGCTGGCCCCGCCCCTGCAGGGGACTACAAGTCCCAGCGTGCTCCGCGCGGGAGAGGCCCCCGACCGGCATGGCGCGAGCTCCACCCCTTTGAGGTGGCCCCTCTCGTTCCGGCCCTTGGGGTGCCGCGGGCAACGGAGAAGAGGCGGGAAGGAGAAGAAAAGGAGGGGAGAGCGGTGTGATCTGGGCATTTACGTCCGTGGCCAAGCTTACCCTGAGCTCCTGGTCATAGGATTCGTTCCCGTGCTGGGTACCGGGAGATTTTTGGAGCCTCCTACTCATTTAACACCGGGCTTGAAAGATTCAGTGCTTGTAGGACAGCTGCAAATGCTGAGAAAAAAGGCTTTGATATTGAAGGGTAAACCGTGAAATTTGCCACTGGCAAAGGAAGTGCGGCTACTTTAAGCATCTAAAGAGACCTTAAAGCTTATCTAGTTAGAACCTGCCTGCCATGGGCAGGGACACCTTCCACTAAACTGGGTTGCTCAAAGCCCCGTCCAACCTGGACTTGAACACTGCGAGGGATGGGGCAGCTACAGCTTCTTTGGGCAGCCTGTGCCAGGGCCTCAGCACCCTCACAGGGAAGAATTGCATCCTAAAATGTCTAATCTAAATCTGCCTTTTTTCAGTTTAAACCAGTTCTCCTTGTATTGTTACATGGCCATGTAAAAAGTCGCTCTCCAGACTAGGATGACAAGGGACTCTGCAGTGCCAACCTTAATTTCTTCTTTCATACATGCTGGAACCTAGAATAGTCTCAGATTGATTTTACTCCTGATGTTTGTTGTCTTCATACATTGCTAAAAACAAAAAATGCAGTGTAGAAACTAAAGAATGGGGAGAGAATTGGAACAAATGAGAGACTACGCATGTAATACTTGATTGTGCCATTTTTCTCTACACTCATAAAAACATGCATGTCTGCTTCATTTGTTGAGCTAGGATTTAGATAAGACTGGAATGAATACAAGGGTACGTGCACGTTTCCAGCCGCAAGTAATGAGATTACTGGACTAGAATTTTGCCAACACTCTGAAAAATAATCAGTGCACTGGCACAGGTGTTTTTATTCACTGATTTTCTCAAATTAAAAAAGAAAGCATGATATTTAACTGCTTTATTAAGCTGCTCCTAGTGAAGGTCTGGTGATAGAATCCTGATTAGGGGTCATGTCTCTGTGAAGAGAGTTTGAGAAATTATGATATTGTTTTGGAATGGAGGAAATGTGATTAAATGAAGAGGAATCAAATGTAATACTTTGTTCAAAATTTCACAGAGTTTAAATATCTGGTATATTTGTAATTATAAACAGGAAATGACTTATTTCTATGATTAAAGTTTTCCATTCCTGAGCAACATGATTGTACATGCCCTTCCAGGCCTCATGGAATAGCATAAATGCCGTAAATAGCATAAATAAATATTGCATAAATGCAATAAGTGGTATAAAAGTAGTAGCATAAATTCACTTAAGAGTTTCTTGAAGAGCTTTCCTTCCCCTTCCCTCCCCCACCCCAGCCTGTTTTATACACACGTAGGAACAATAGGATGGGCTTATCCTTGTGTGACATGTCTTCTGTGTCCTGATGAGATCCTGCTGTCACTCCAGAAGGCACAGCCAGAACATGGAAATGAAGAAAACAGCCCTCCAGCAGAGGGCTGGTCAGAGCACACAGTGACATCTCCCACATCAAGGCCAGCGCCACACTGGCCACAACACAAGCCATCTGAGATGTTAGTACTGCAATTCCACTGCAAGGATTTCAAGTTATGAGTGAAAATTAGATTGTCTGGAGTAAAATGATCAACAATTGACAAGTTTTGAGTTTCAGATATGTCATAGAGCTTCTTTTTCTTGTTAGTTCACATAAAGGTATGCTTAAATTAAAATTTGCAGTGAGAAATATATCTGAGCCTTCCATTTTGAAGTCTGTATAGTTCTTTCAATACTTCAACTCCATTACATGGATACTCAGTCAGCAGGGCAGAAAAACAATGTTTCCAGACAGTGGACAGCAAGGCCTAAATTCAGTGCACTTCGGAAAAAGCACATCTGAATTATAGCTCCTTAAGAATATTGTGTGTGCACTGAGAAATGCATAGAAATAATCTGGCCACGGTAACAGCACAAGATGTTTTAAAGCTGAAAATACTGATTAAATTTCTTTTTGCTGATTCTTCTTTTCACTCCATGATTCTGTCTATATTTGATATGCTCTGGAAGTTTAAATTCAATTGCAACTAGAATTCCATTTGTATTAGGGTCTCTTAAGAATATGTTCTTATATAAATTCTGACATTTCTTTTTCCTTCAAACTTCTGTGTTAATGGGAAGAACAATAATCAAGGTAGACAATATATCCATATCTTTCAAAATGACAAGAGCAATTCAATTAAATCTACTTCTGATTGTTTCCTCTAGATTACATTAAAAATGGTCATAAGGTGAACCTCAGAATCAGAAGCACTGAAGCCAAAGAACTTGCATTGAAAGAAGCCAGAGATCCAGAATTCTTGCTCAGCTCAGATTTTCCTCTTTGATTCCTTAAATGTGAAAGGATGCCTACCTTGGAGCTGAAGAGTTAGCGTGATATGCATTAACATTCAGTTTGTTACAAATATCTTCAGCCTGACCATCTGTGACCGACCTTCATTACATCTCATAACTTATACAAAATAATAGTTCTACACAGTGAGTCAAAGGCTTTGCTGGTTTCAGTAGAGCTATCTTGACTTAAAATGGCTAAAGATACTGGTCTTTAAGCTCAACAGTGTCTCTTGGAAGGAAGTAGTCAGAGGATAATACTTTGGTGAGCGATTCCTTTAAAGAATACTGTAGTATTGCAGTTTTATTTCCCATAGATACTACATGAAACTGAAGAGTAGCAATGAGTTGTTGTCTACAAGACTTATAATAATATACATAATCCTTTCCTTTCACAGGTAGCTCACGTATCTGGAGAATTTGCTAGGACTAGAAATTACTATGCCAAATTCCTGTTGTGTTTTTTATTTCCTTGGCTAGTTTTCTAATAGTGACTGGCAGAACACATTTCAAACAGACATGGAAATAGAAAGTGTAGCAGGAACATTTTTGTTTCCTTTACAATTATTTTGTGTCATGTAATAAAAAAGAAGAGCTACAGATTACAGCCTTGTTGACCCCCAGTGGAAATTTAAGATAGGTGCCCAAGATAAGTGTGCTAAAGTACTTGAGAAGTGCTTCTTTCTCAACACTGACTATAGAGAGGAAATGGGATCACTAGGTTGGATGCAGACAACTAATCTTTTCACAGCCAAGGTCAAGCAAAATTAATTTTGTCCTCACTGTGCACCACAATGGACAAGGACATGTTACAGATTTTTAGTAAACTTCTTTCCCTATATTGTCTGGCACTGCTGGAATTGTTTTCACAGGATAGATTAAAATACTTGGTATGAAAATGGGTGCTTTGCAGAAGCTTTCAACCAGCTCTGGTGACATCTGATCAGATGTCTGATTTATACTAGTTTTTCCAAAATTTCAGTGAATTCCTTATTATTGCTACTGTATTGTCTTTACTGCATAAGAATTTGATAGCTTTTATTTCAGAAAGTCTGGCTGCCAGTTAGTTGGACTATTCAATAAGTATGTAGGAAAAGAAATTCAATCGCTCCCTGATAGACAGCAGTATTACATAAATTCAATCGCTCCCTGATAGACAGCAGTATTACATTTACTGCACCCTTCATCTGCCTTTTATTGACATTTCCATATTTTCACACTTTTTTTTTTTTTTTTAGCTTAGCTAAGAAGCCAGGCCTTAATAGCACAAACAAACTCATGTACACACTTGTACACATTTGAGAGAAGTCTAGAGGAGGACATTCTTAAAGCTGTATTTAGTATCAGAGGAAATATTTTTAAAAGCTCCTCATTTATGAGGCAAATATTGTATCAATAATATTAGTAAAGTAATTAAAAACCCAGATTATCCAGTTAATATTGCAACTGCCATCTGCTTCAGTAAAACCAGGCCAAAAACATGATTTATGTGAAAGGTATCTCACTTATCAACAGAAATACTAGTGACAGGATATAGGTTTGGTAGATTTGTATTTTTTGGATTCATAAGTGGTTCCACGAGAAATATGCTGAGCAACAATCACTCTAATGTGCAAGAATGGTATTAGCTGACAGTTAATTGCTGTCAGTTACTGAAAAATGTCCTTGCGAAGCTCAGCTTTATTAGCTGTATTTATCTGACAGTGTGTACTAAGTGTGTCGTGGTTTAAACCCAGCTGGCAACTCAGTACTATGCAGCTTCTTACAAACAGTCCTCTGCCCCCCACCCTGGGCTGTATGGGGAGGAGAAGCAAAAGAACATAAACCCCACAGGTTGAGATAAGAACCGTTTAATAACTAAAGTACAATATACTACTTCCACTACTAATGATGATGATGATAAGGGAAGTAACAAGGGGAGAGAATATAAAACTAAAAGGGGAAAGGAAAAAACATAATAAACACAGGTGATGCACAATACAATTGCTTAGCACCCACCGACCGTTACACAGCCTGACCAGAGCCATGACTGGTGCCTTCCAGGTAACTCCCCCCAGTTTATATACTGGGCATGACATGCTGTGGTATGGAATACACCTTTGGCTAGTTTGGGTCAGGTGTTCTGTCTCTGCTTCCTCCTAGCCTCTTGTACCCTTCCAGACCAGCAGAGCATCAGGGACTGAAAAGTCCTTGATCAGGGTAAGCACTACTCAGTGACAACTAAAACATCAGTGTGTTATCAGCATTATTCTCAGACTAAGTCCAAAACACAGCACTGCACCAGCTATGAGGAAGAAAATTAACTCCATCCCAGCCCAAAGCAGCACAGAGTGTGTTCCTCCTTTTTTATTAATCTGTAGTTTACCAAAACTCAAGTAGTCTAAACAGGGATCATACATTATGTCAAAGAAGTTAAAGCAGATGACCAGCTGTAACAGAATGAAACAAGCCATGGAAGCACCAGATCAATAGTATGGATTACCACAATGATTCAGTAGCCAGTCTAGCTTCCAGAGTGATAAGCAGTATGTAACACATCTATTTTAGTTCTTGTTATTAACTAGCTGGCTGATTCACCAGCCATGTTGTTTTACATCAGAGAACAACAATTTCCAGGAAGGCAGAAAAGCAAATGCCTGAGGCAGTCTGTGTGTCAGCCATCTCAATCTAATCTGTTCTGCTTTGTCAGCAGACTCAGATCCTTACACAAGCTCAGTACAGTGCCTTGCGATGATAGGTTGTGCTCTGTTACGGATGTACTGAACACAGGTAAAAATGCAGTCTTTCTTGGTCTTTACAATACAGAAGAGGCATAAAAGAGTTATATTTCAAATTTCTGTTTACCTTCATAGAAAACTTTTCTTGTACACATTCTTGATATGAGGATGTATGAGCCACAGACATAACACCCAGTCACAGTCTCTGAAACTTTAGATGTTGACTGCATTCATTTTGAGTACCTGTATAGACACAACATTTGTATAATACACCAATGATGTGAAATGCTGTCTTGTTACTCACCAGAGGTTTGTCAGTGCTAAGGCAGGGATGTATAGGAGAATTAAACCAAGGGGTACAATTCCAAATCCAAGCAAAACCCCACTGAAGCTTGCAAGACTTTTGTCGAAACACAATGAAGTAGCTCAGAGGCTAGAGGTGATTTTTGCTGCTTTTTTTCAAAATTCCCCATACATGTATCACCAGAAAGCATTTTCGTCAGCTCATAAGCAACAGTCGAAGTATGTGTATTTGCAGCAACAGTTTGCAATTACAGCAAGTGGGTACATGCATGCAGAAATACTACCTGTAACACTCATAAAATCTCTCAGGCTCCATATGTTTCTAGAGGCACTAGAGTGCTTAACTAACCCCTGTCTCTTCATGTAAGGGCCCAACAATTTTTTTGGTGGGGGTGTGCAAATGATTTAATTTTAGAAGGAATTTCCATTTGTAAAAAAAAAATAGAAGTAATTTAATATTTTGCACAATTGTCTGTAGAAGCTTAGAGGAACCTGGTTCATTATTTACTCTACAATGAGAAGCCTGAAAGAAGATATGGAAAAGAGGTGCATTTTGCTGATTTGTTCTTTAAGAAAATACTGAAAAGGACAGACAGTACATACCAGTTATCACAGCCAAGAGACAATTGCTTAACTGTGGTTCTTCACTCCTTATTAAAAATATTCTGAAGTGATACATAATGAGAAGCAGAATAGGATCCTATCAGTCAGCAACATGTAACTGTGAGCTCCTGCACATCAGTAACAATGTAAGTGAGACCACCAGGAAAAGAGATCATCCTATGCTGGGTCATGGATGCAAAACTGAATCACCATCATGGAAGACTCCTGCATTGAAGCCTGCTTGGTTGATTCACTGTGAAAAACAAAACACCAGCAGTCTGTCTATCTTTTTCTACATTTATTTATTTTCTACATTTCTTTATGTCTCTGTGTTTTCTTATTATAAATTGACATATTTCCTCCTTTCTTCATGTTGAGATCCTTCTGCTTCCAGTATTCCAAAGGACATCCTTGTCCCCACCCTGCCAATCTGTCTTTTTGTCTTTATCTTTCAACTCAGAGGACTTTTCAGTTTGCCATCTCCAGTTGTTTCCATTCTTTTCTCTGCCAGGCATACCTTGGATTGATTCTGAGTGCAGAAAATGTATGTTCTCGTAACAGATGGCTTTAAATGCATAGATGAGTGTGCACAAAACCAGATGTATCCTACCACCTTTCCTACAGTGAAGTCTCAGAAAAATTCCTAGGCTTCCTCCAAAAGACCCCAAAAATTAAAACCAGAATTATGCCATTAAACCTCAAAACCCTCTTAATAAAGAGTTTTGCCACCTTTATTGATGATACTGATTATTCTGAGCTTTCCTTTGTTGTGGTTGTGCTGCTTGCAGATATTTTTTATTTTTATATCCATAAACATATGTCAGTATAGAGAACAAAAGCACGTTAAGCTTCTAGTATACCAGTGCATATTTTTTTCCCTTTTGTGATCCTTTGTTGTGAAATGATACATCCGGGTGCAGCTGAAGCCCCTGTGCCACGTAGCTGCATGGCTCAACCTGGCCTCTAGAGACCTCTGGAACAGAGGAAGCCCCAGCTGAAGCAAAGCACCACGGTCAGTCCAGTTTCACTTTTGAAGGTGCAGAGGTAGGAACAACTCTCTCTCCCTTTCTTTATAGGTAAGCCTTCAAACTAGTCCCACAGTGATTACTTCCAGTTTAAAATAGTGTGGATTTTTTGCAACCTCCTGATAAGTTTAGCTGTGATCAACAGAGAACTTGGAGCCTGTTATTTTGTTCCTTATGCATGTGGACTTACGCTATTGTGCTGAAGGACAAACAGGTACATTTTTCAGCATATTCCTCCTAGCTGCACATGCTTCTGTACTTCTCTGAACACATCCCTTTGAGTTAAAATCCTTTGGAAAGGTGTGTGCTTTGCTATGATGAAGTCCAAAATAGCAGTTCTATCCTGTATTACTGTGACTTCACATTTTAGCTCTGCAGCCCTCGGATGTTGTCCAGAAAAGCAATCTGGGGTCATAAAGTCCTCCAGACTCTCCAAGTCTGCCCAGAGCCTGAGCTATGCTGAGACAACTTTCTTCCAGTTTGGGAATTGTATAGAGCTCTCTCTCCACATATCTTTAAGGCCTGATCTAGTAGTGTTAACAGCTTGATTCAATCATTAACAAGAAATTGCAAAAAGACAAGCAAGCTGACGCAGATGATAACAAACAGTTTGGCAGGGGGTGGGAAAGGAACAGCTGTGTCGTCCTATTTAAGATGAGAGCCTGAAGCAAAGGAAACACAAGTCCTTTTGGGGCAGGTGAGCAGCACCTGAGAGTTGTTGCTGTTGATTTATTTAACTTGGTGCTGGACCTCACTACGCCTGAGGTAAGCTATTCTTGCACTTGCACTCTCTGCATGTGCAGCCTTTTTTTCTGAGAAAAGGGATATTGAATGATGGTTGGAAATACTCTTTTCCCCAATGTTTCTGGTAATGCAAACAGTGAACTAGTAGGTGAAGGTCTGTGTCTCAAGGAAATCTAAGGAGGCATGAACTATACAAGGACTTAGATAAAAACTTGCTTTTAGCCAGTAGCTCAAGTAAAAGGACTTGTTAACTGAAAGGTTAAAAAGAAATTTAAAAAGCTGTTAATTATGCTCTGTAGGAAAACTGGTAAGATTCTCAGGGATCTGAGTCAAGCTCAACTCTTTTGGTACTTTCAGCCCAGAAAGAAGAGCAGTAGACAGATGTTTGCTTTTCATATACAGGCTCCTCAGTGTGGATGAGCTCAGTGGGCAGCAGAGGTTATCTCTAAAAAGCCAGCAGGATTCTCTCATAGTGGGAAAATAATATTTTGCTGCATTATTTGGGTGAAATTGCCCTTTCCTTTTCCAAGAGTAGGTACCTCCTGGGAGGGTGCTTCCATACTATATCCTGCCCTCTCAGTATTGCTGGCTGCTTTCACCCACCCTCAGGCCTTGCAGATCTTCTTTCTTACTCTATCCATTGTCTGCTCCTCTTATCCTCTGCATCTCTGCAGGCGATGTGATGATAGGGGCAGGACAGACAACAGAGCAGCCTGCCTCATCTTCAAATGCATCTGTTTACATACTCCTCTTCTGGCCTGTGTTGAGAGTTTTTATTTAGTCATGGAAGTAAAAAGTATCCTTTTTTTATTCTGCTCTTCACTGACTTGACTCACTCATTTTATATCCATCCAGCATAGTTACACTCAAGACACTGATCTTTCTAAACGTGTAATGCCTTCAAACCAGAAAGCATTGCCAGCATCTTGATGAATTCCAGCTTTCCAAAAAAAGGCAGAGTTAGCAAAGGCTTAGAAACATCTTAGCTTCTTTGGAGAGAGTAGAGACTTAAAAACTAAAAAGAATAGAGTCACTCCTTAACGCACTCACTGGTAAGTATCTATAATGCTACCAAATTAACTCAGCCTGGAGCACAGCTAGAGGTGGAGCTTTGTAGCACTCAGTTTTTATCAGTCTGCTTATTTTCCATGAGCCCAATGCTGGTCTGAGCTGACATAGCCTCTAGTTCCTGTAGTCATGTGGATAACAGAAAGACATTTCATACAGGCCAATGAGATACATGTTCTAGCAAATTTTGTTAGAATTTTATTAAATTTCAGGGGTAAAAAAAGGGAGACTTTGGTTGAAAAAAATATTTCAAATATTTTGCTGGGATCTAGTGCTTTTCTGGGATCAAATAGGATGATCAGATAGTTTGTGCTTTCAGGGGAAATGAAGGAGGCCCAGTGATCTACCATTTCCCTCACCCTGTTATTCGGGGAGAATGCTGTCTTTTGGAAACACTGCATCAGTTACATCTAGCCACACTAAGTGCTCTATTCCATTTCGTTTCTCATATAAATACTTTTCTTCTCTATGCCATACGGAACAAAATTAAAATAGGTTAATCAGTAACCCATGATTCCAGCAGCAGCTGAACAGTATCTCATATGCTCCCAGCTGTAAGTAATCTAAACCGTTTTTCTTTTTCTTTTATGTAGGTACTGATATATTCCATACTGCTGAGTCTTCCAGCAGCAAATAAAGAATATGTATATGTTCCTCCTTTCCACTTTATATTTGCTTTTGAAATCCACTGGCACCAAAGAGGTTATATTTGGTCATAATAATTTCACAGAATATCAAGTGGGCAACATGAACCTGATTCTCTCTGTCCCACACGGTGGATCAATGGAACCCAAAGACATCCCTGATCGAGAAGCTGCTTGTTGGGATGCAAAGACATCCTCTTGTATTTTCTCTCATGAGTGTCCTCCTGGAAGTATCCAAAGTTGTAAGAAATGCAAAGTGTCTACCAACCAAGACAGGTACACTATAGAGGTAGCTCAAGCTCTTGCTGAAGAAATCAACAACATTACTGGTGGCTTCTTCCCACATATCATTATAAACCACCTTCAGAGATTCAAGATGGATGCTAACAGGGTAAAGGAAGAAGCCTGCTTTGGAATTCCCCAAGCAGAACAGGCATGGGAGGAATACATGGGATTTTTGGCCACTGCAAAAAAACAGGTGACAGAGGGCCTGATTCTGGATATCCATGGACAAGCACATCCTGAACGGTGGATAGAATTAGGTTACACTCTTTCAAAAACTTCTCTTAACTCAGGAGACTTTTCTGCGTCATATTCGTCAATTAGCCATCTGGCCAGTCAGCTAGTCAATGTGTCTTCTCAGACTTTGGTTGCAGGGAACAGAAGTTTGGGTAAATATATTGAAGAACAAGGTAACAGTTATGTCTGTGTGCCTTCTCCATCCAATCCTAGCCCAAATAATGGGAGCTATTATAGTGGTGGATACATAACAAAGACTTTTGGTTCCCGTAGCTCTGGCACTGTTGATGCCATTCAGCTTGAACTACCCCAGTGGGTGAGAGCAGCTGAAGAACGTCCCAGATTTTGTAAAGCACTAGCAAGGGCTGTAATGAAATTCTGGCAAACTAACTACTGCAGCCAGCCCAACCGTGAATTTCTGCCATGCTGAAAGATGCCATCCTTTAAAGATAGCTTTCCATAATACAGTAATGATCTGGAACAATGGAACAGCTGATACACTTGGAACATTTAGGCCTGCAATATAATTGTGGATGATGGCGGAAAGAAACTAACTTGCAAAGGAATACAGAGACATCTACATAGAGAAAATTCACAGCTAATACCAATAAGCCCATTAATACACAGCTTTCTATTACATCCAGCATTGAAAAGACTTCTTGAAAATGAGTGGGTATATTTGGAAGTATCACTTGTCTGGTATGCTGCTCTGTGCCTAATTTCTTTCCAATAGCATTCTCTAGCACACAATAAACAACTGTTCTTCTTCTAATTGAATTCTGTGCAGTGCAGTGTCTTAGTAGACAGTCTGTTCAAAGAAATGAAGCATCTCTGCTTTTCTCATGATGCTTAAGACAATAGGATTGTCTTGTGTAATATGTTTTGGGCTGGGACCAGTTTCCATTGGTGTTTATAAAGCCCTAGGAGTTGGAATTCTTCAAGTAAACAGTAACGTTGAGCAATGACACCCAGTCTGAACTACTTCAGTTTTTGTTAATGAATTATGAAAAAATCTCTGAGAGCATTACAGTGCTAAAATCTTGTCACAGTTTAAATAGCACAACAGTAAGGTGTTATCTTTAGCAGCCTTTCATCCAGTTACAACATATCATGCATTTTTGACAGTTATCCTTACAGCATGCTTCCCTCCTCAGAGCTGGTCCATTGATTTCATTCAGCATAGGATTAAACACTTGATTGTTATTGGGAATAGTATTGCATTGTGGATGGGCTCTTCTGCACCATGGAGAATATAGCGGCATAAATAGATGTTTATTTATGTCTATTTATGCCACAGTAGACAAATCAGCTCTTGGAAAACATGGGCAATTAATAAGGAAAACCAAAAGGAGCAGACAGGAAGACTGAAAAGAGTAACATTCATAAATTAAGCACCTGTGAAATCCTATCAGTGCTAAAGGTTTGGTAAAAATGAAAGAACGAGTTAATAGTTCTGAGTAAGTAAACAGTCAGTTAATCAACTGAAGAGAAGCAGGATTTCTGCATCTTGCAGCCACAGCAAAATACTTTAGTTCTAACTATACATAGGGACAATATCAAAGAGAAAATCTTGCACGACTATAAAGCAGAACACATAAGAGCAATGTAAGAGGAGCTCCCTGAACCTGAACTGTTCACTTTTAATGATCTTTGAAGACTAGGCAATTTTCAGGTAACTGGGAGAGATCTGATGTAGCTGTCTTTCAAAGGCAAATAGGACTCATGGAACCACAGGGTGTTACCTTTCATATGCTAACTGCTAAATCATGGGTCTGATGAAGGGAGCACAGATAGTAAATGAGGGATTACATTTTACCTGGTGACACCTGGTTTGTCAGACAAACTTGATTTTAGTTTTAATCACAAGGTTAATTGTGGTTATGTAGTGGGTTGACCCTGGCAGACATAAAGCACCCACCCAGTTGCTTGCTTACTTGTCCCTGTGGGATGCAGGAGAGATTTGGAAGAGCAAAAGTTAGAAATCTTGTGGGTTGAGATAATGAGAGTTTTAATAGGCGAAGCAAACCTGCATATGCAAACAAAATAAAGTACAGAATTCATCCACTGCTTCCCATCAGCAGGCAGATGTTTAACCGTTTCCTGGGAAGCAGGGCCTCAACATGCATAATGGTTACATGGGAAGACAGGTACCATAACCACAAATATCTTGATTTGCTCCTCCATTCTGTAAACTCTTATTGCTGAGCAGAACATTATATGGAATGTAATTAGGCTCACCCTAGACAGATCCTGAACAGTTGATAATAGTATTTTTAAACACTTTGCCACAAGATATTTTGCTAAAAAAAATTTTGCAGATCAAACACCATTCATTACTAGTAATACAGAAACCCCATTTTTTTTCCCCAAAAAAGTAGGTAATAATGGCACTAATTACAGGAATTATCTTAAATACTTACCACAGTGACACACTTGGCAATGATTTGTAACTTTAGTGAAACAAAGGATGATAGAATATGTATTCTGTGACCTGTGTCATGTTGTGGCAGTGTCTGGGAATGCTGAAATGCCAGGAAGGATTCAGGGAATCATGACTGATAATGAATTGAATATGAGCTCAGCATGTAGTCTTCTGGTTTAGAGGGTGAACATGCTCTCTGAAAGCATAAGCAAGGAATTAAGAGGCAGAAACAGCAGAACATATTAACTCCTTTTTGTGAATCTGATGTTTATCTGATTGTGAGTGTAAAATGGAATTCTGACACATTAGACACTTAAAAAAACATAACCACTGTGGTGGAAAGGCTTAAAAAGGCTACAGAAATCTGCCTTGTAGTGACTCACAAAGCTCAAATTACAGTTAACTTTGCTACCAAGAGTAATTGTGGGGCTGACAGAGGCTGGGTAAAGGAGAATGCCATCTTTAATGGTATCTTTAAATAGGGCTGTTTCTCATTATTTGAACCTAGTTCTCAATCTTTCTTCTGTCTTATCTCCACATGATTAACAAGGGAATCTAAATGAAGACATTTGACTAGGATACTGTGGCATATCAGTGCTACCTACAGAACATCCCATCATCTCTGCCTAGCTAAGGACACAAAAGTTCTTGAAATGAGAGAAAGGTTAGAGCAGTACCTCTGGAATAACATTTCTTGTTCTTCAGAGAAATTTATATGGCTAGCAAAAGCTGAATTTTTGCAGATTTATGGCTCTGAATCTTTAAGCAGTTAATCACAGTAAGGTCCTTTTCCTTCTTAACCATCAAAAAGTGGAGTGAGATAGACTTTTCTGTATCTTGTTATAACCATACACTGTCTTTATCAGAATTTTTTATCTGCATGAAAGACTGGATTAGAAGTAAAGGTTTGATTTCTAGATGTTCTACTTAATCGTGAAATGGATTTAAATACAATTAAAAATCAAGAAGAAACAGAGAAAAAATGAAGTAAGGAACCTGTTAATCCACTTGTCCTGAAGATGGACACTATGTTTATTTGTCTTGACCCTGTTCTCCACCTGTCTGCATTGTCTATCCAGTGGTTGGTGTCTCAGCTTTTCTCTTCTGAAGACCTTGAAAAATAAATTGCAAAATTTCAAGAACTAAATAATATATTCAGGTGAACAGACCAATTGAAAGTGTTTTGTAACAACACAGACAAAAGAAAATATTTATTGTGCATGCAGCTCATAGAAAAAGTCTAATCTCATTTCATTGTAAATCCATCGCAGTGCCATTGGCTTCAGTGTAGTTGCTCCTAATTTGCCAAGGCACAAGACCCTCTGTATTTTATAAAACATAGATTTCCAAGGCACAATAATGGTCAGAAGGATAGCATATGTGCCAACTATTTGAACATTGTGCTACCAAGTTTTCTGTTTTCTGAGATACTCTGTAATGCTGCATGCACAAGCATTAAGGCATATAGATTTGAATGCAGAGTACCCTGTTCATCCCACCTAACTAGCCATTTGGATGCTAGAGTCTCATCCAAGCTAGTTTTCTAGGTACCCTCTATAGAAAGAGATCACCACCTCTATTAGGGGTGATTCTTTCCATCCTATGATAGGTGGGATAAACACCTGTGGACATTCTGGTCTTTCTCCATAGATGGAACAACCTAGGAAGCCTTGCTAGACAGCTTGCAATAAATCAAAGCAATAGTACCTATAAAACAGTATTAACTTACAATAGCCAAATCTTTGTGCAAATAAGAATTAATTTTTGGGGGCTGGCTAAAAGAGTTGAGTCTGAGCAAAAAGCTAATGAGGTGAGATTGAACAGAAGAAGTGTCTGGAATACTCACTTGGTGGCATTTTCTCTTCAGCTGGCTTCTCAAGCTTCCACCAAACAGAGAATGGAGGTGGATGGGTAGTAATGCAAACCATGTTTGAAAATTAAATTGAGAAGCAGATAGTTAACAATAGAATGTCAGAGTATATGATTGTAATAATTTACTAATGCTAAAGGCTTTTGCTTTATGAATGCCACCACAGAAGGTAGAAAACACTTATACTTACCTTATATATAGAAAGATACCCAAATACGGCACCAGCCAATCTGTTTCCAGGCTCAAAACATTTCACAGGTTGTTCATAGATCTGACCAAGGGAAGCCAAAGTCAGTGCATTACTAGCTGAAGACAAATGATAATGAAGACATCAGTTCTGTTACTGGATTGCATGGTAAGATTCATGTTATCTGCAGAAATGTATATCGCTACTATCTAAAGAGATTAGGGTTTATGCACAGGTTTTCTCTGTACTATGTAAAGGCTGCCTTGAACTTTTTTTTTTCTTTTTCTTTAAATAGGAGGGATCATTATTCTACTACAGAAAATGCATATCCAGCAAAATCCCAGCTTACCAAGGAACACAACATGAAGAGCTAACAGCAAAATACCTTTTATCACCTAAGTTAAAGCTAATTTTAAACAGTTAGTTCTCTGACCTATTAACACCTTGGATAAGATCAATAAAGGAATAGTAGTAACAATTTAAAAGATACCACAATGTAAAACATTTATAAAGGAATCTCTTCCAGTATCTGTCTGCCAATTCTCAGCATTATTCATGCTCGTTAATTACTAGGCCTTACCTATTTCAGAAAGATATGACAACTGAATTATGGTGAGCTAATCATATACTCTAGGTATTTGTGCAGCCACTGAATAGCACACTAGTCTAAAGTGCAAACTGAAGTTCACTGGTTTGTTCTGCTCTAAGGCAAATGATAGGAAATCAAACTTTTTTGTCATCAAAAGCTTAATAAGAAGGAGACTCTGCTGCTAACATGTATCATGTATCTTCTGCTATGAGACCTCCAGTAAGTCATCTTTCCAAACAACTATGTAAAATGCAAAGCAGAGCCTACCTCTACTGTCTTGACCTACAGTGTACTCAGCCACTGACTTTGCTACAATAAATTTCATGTTTTATACCCAGCATCAACATATTTTTCCCACTAACTGTTCTTTCTTATTATACAACACTGTATCTACAGCTGTTGAACAGATGGGGACCAGTGATCAACTGCCAATACTTTGTAGCGCATCCTTCTACAAAAAAGTAGGTACGTCATTCTCCCTGTGATTTAAACACAGGCTGCTGTGGAGATTGTGGAGCAGCTATGACTGGTATAACTGTGACTTAAGGGAGCTCACCAACTTGTTGCTGTTTTGGGGTGAAATGATGGAATGCCTCAAAACTGCATGCTTGACTAGCTATGTGTAGCAGCAAGTAAACCACTAGCTTCGATAGCCAAGCACCTAGACAAGATGAAAGCTGATTTTGAATCCTTGTTGTCCCAGTCAGCAAGGCCAAATGGGAAAGGAAGAATTGGCTGGCAAGAAAGGGCAAGGATAGCAATAGGGCAAGGGATAAGAAGTTTAAACTTAAACAGGGGAAGTTCAGGTTAGATATAATGAAGAAGTTCTTCACTGTGAGGGTGGAGAGGCACTGGAACAGGTTGCCCTAAGAAGTGGTAAAGGCCAGTTTGGACAGAGCCTTGGGCAACACGGTCTAGTGAGGCGTCTCTGCCCATGGCAGGGGGGTTGGAACTGGATGATCTTAAGGTCCTTTCCAACCCAAACCATTCTATGATTCTAAGATTCTATGATTCTATAAACAGTGGAGAGGTGTCTTCCACTCACCTTGTCATTCTTTCTTCCAGGGTACAGAGAGAAAAGTAGCTGGCCACATAGGGTAATGCTGTTTTTTGGTGACTACTGTTTGGACCTTAGCTGGCCACATTAGAATTGTGATACATAGGAGACTCATGGTACCACAAAGTTTAGGAGAAGTTTTTAAAGCATTCATAACCCTCACTGGCTTTTGACCAATAACTTCTGGGTCAGAGAAAGAATGGTCAGAAAGGTACTAATGGAAGCTTTTTTGGCAAGTGGTCATAGGATTTGTATCTTTTTCCTTTTCTGCTACAACTGCAAGAGAAGTTTTATCTGTTCCCATGACTCTTAAGGGCTAAGCCAGGTAAAAATAGAGGACCTCGACCATTATGTAATTCAAGTTATGGAAAATATTTATAACGATATCCAAAATAACTCAGAACTCTCCTGGTTTCTGATTTTATGGGAACTTTAAAAGAACTATTGTGTATAATCAGGGATTCACTCTTGTTCTAGTATTTTCACACTTCGAGTAAATTTAAGATACTTAGGATTTCTGTTGGAGCATGTGAAAATTCTAGGGTTTTTTAATGCTGTTAAACCAAATTGTGTGCTACCTTCTAAATTGGAATTTGTAAGTGTGAAACAATGAGAATGAAAACCAGAGGGGTTTCTTCAATCCTTCCATTCATGCATCTTTGTTCTAGCTTGTCCATTGAATGAGAAGGATATGTAGGATTATTTATGGCTAATTTCTAAATGAGATATACAATTGTATTTCCTATACTTTGCAGAGAACAGAAACAAGTTTGTCATATATGTTAGCTACCTTTGGAGAAGCTAGAGATTTGAAAAACTTTGAGTCCTGAATTGTGTCCATATGTTTAAGACCTTTTAAATCTGAAGGTGGTCTGGTCAGTGACTTCCATCTGTAAAGGCAAGACAGAAAAAATCTGATGCTCCTATAAAAATGGCAATTTTGAATGCAACATTCTTAGCTGGCTCCAAAATAAAATTATTTTGAAGTATAAATTATTCCATATATCTCAAAAATACAATTTATATTAGGACATTCATAGGTGTCACAAAGTGCTTCACTAGCGCTTTGTCAGTCCAGATACTGGCTTGTCATCTTTAGAAGGCTAGCAATGTTAATATAAAAAACACTAGTTAAAATAGCTGGGTGCTAATCTGGTGTCTGATAATGGTTTTTCAGCTTTTCTGTCAGTTTAATTACAGTTCCTGTATGCTGCTTAGTAATAAAGAAAGTTCCCTCTGCTCATATATCTGGTTTCCAAATTTAGAAAGAAATGATCTAGAGTGTAGATTAACAGTTTCATTTCTAATCAGAAAAATTAAGTCAGGTGACACAAGCTAAAGTATTATAAACTACAAAGAGAAACTGAGACTGTTCTTTTATATGGGCCTGTCTACATGCTGGCATTTTTCAATAGATAACCTGAGCTGCTTGTTTAAACTGTAAGCACCTATGCCATTCAGCTGGGTTTGTACCTTTCCAGGTATATGCACATTTGGGCGATATCTGTAATTAGCATTTATAACTTGTTTTGCTAATTGAAATTCTAAAATATTATCTTAGTGACTTGACAGCTATCCAGTAATCAAATTGTAGTAGTATTGTAAAGATAAGCGACTTGACCCAAGAGAAGCTTCTGTATTCTGTAAAGAACGAAGCCAAGCATCCATAAGTAACACAGCCTTTTGGATGCTGGTTGCCTAGCTATCCATTACACATTTGGTACAATTAATCCAGAGGCATCAAGTTAGGCTTAAGGTGGCAGCACATAGAGAGTATATAGAATAAGACTGAAACTTTCTATTGGGTGACATGTGTCCACTTTATTTTTTTTTCCTCAGTTCTCTGCACAGCTAAGCAGGCTTTGCTGCCAGTCTAATTAATGTGCTTTTAATGTATGATAGCTGTTCTCCTTTACTGAAATAGTTGAATAGTCCTCCACAAGTAGTCACAGTTTGACAGAGGCATATAATTTATGGAAAGGTTCTTCAAAGTTAGCTGGCTTAATTATAGCATCTTTGATTCCAGAGGTTTCAAATTAATTGCTGACTATTCAAAAGGACTACAGGGGTTAGTCCTTCAAACACAGCCAAGCACTTCTCTATATTGATGAGTTAGCATTTTGATTTCAGTGGGGCTGCTCACATTATTAAGAATTCTAAGGAATAATAAGTGTTATCAAGATACTGACCTAAATGGAGTAATAGAAAAGCACCTGAGAGATTTGCCATTGTCCCAAAGTGCTTTGGTTAGAAGGCAGCTGGTGTGGTTTAAACCCAGCTGGTAACTCAGTACCATGCAACTGCTCACTCACTCCCCCTTTATCCCCCCCGCCCTGGGTGGGATGTGGAGGAGAATCGAAAGAATGTAAACCCCATGGGTTGAGATAAGAACCATTTAATAACTAAAGTACAATATAATACTGCTACTACTACTAATGAAGATGATAAGGGAAATAACAAGGGGAAAGAAAGCTAGAAGGGGAAAGGAAAATTCCCCAATAAACACAAATGATGCACAGTATAATTGCTCACCACCAGTTGAGCGATAACCAGCCCAACCCTAGTAGGGATCTGGGCCTTCTGGATAACTCCCCTGTTTATATACTAGGCATGACGTGCTGTGGTATGGAATACCCCTTTGGCTAGTTCGGATCAAGTGTCCTGTCTCTCTGATCCTTCCTAGCTTCTTGTACCTCTCCTCGCTGGCAGAGCATGAGAGACTCTTGATAAGGGTAAGCACTACTCAGTGACAACTAAAACGTCAGTGTGTTATCAGCATTATCCTCAGACTAAGTCCAAAACACAGGTCTGCACCAGCTACGAGGAAGAAAATTAACTCTATCCCAGCTGAAACCAGGACAGCAGCATAAGAATTGACCGGGTATATGAAGCCTTACCACTAAAGCAGGCATGACTTTTATGTCTGGGAGTAATTTTTCCCAGATTTGGACTGCTTTGTTATTAATGGTACTATGCACATTGCCTCTGAAGATTTCCGCTTTAATATTTATGTTAGTTTGGTCAATCCACTAATTAATGAACCAGGGAGCTCCAGGAATATGACTTAAGCTAAAAGTACAAGGCTCTCTGGCTTGACTTGTAACTAACCTAAATCCCTTGAGAACTCTATCTAGAAGTGGAGAGGTCCAGCACTGCTACTGAACACACAACATTTATGCAAGTGTCAGAATGCTATGATCAGAGGTATGTGAATGTATCCATAACATCTCATCAGATTTAAGAAGACTATTTTTTAAACTGAAAGATTAAATTTGGCTTATGTTTACAGAAGGATTTGGTTTTGAGTTAAAACTATTCACATTAAGATTTTAAAATAAATTTTC